>CM044011.1:39651870-39827515 GCA_024085815.1 Flaveria linearis
ATCCGAGAGACGTATTCCTCTGAGAGATTAGCAGATTTATTCATCAAGGAGATTCTAGCTCTTCATGGTGTACCGATGTCTATTGTATCTGATCGTGACACTCGGTTTACATCCAAGTTTTGGAAGAAATTCCACGATGCGATGGGAACGAGGCTACACATCAGCACGACTTATCATCCTCAGACGGACGGTCAGTCTTAGAGGACAATCCAGACACTCGAGGACATTCTCGTACAACAACAGTTATCATGCCAGTATTGGCATGCCCCCATACGAGATGCTATACGGTAGGAGATGCAGGAAACCTGTTTGTTAGGGTGACATTGGTCAGAAAGAGTTAGGAAGTATTGAGGAAATCGAGGCTACGACTAAGAAAGTAGAAAAGATCAAAGCCTTTATGAAGGCAGCTAAAGATAGACAGAAGTCGTATGCTGATAAGAGACGTAGACCGATTGCGTTACAGGTGGGAGATAGAGTCATGTTAAAAGTATCACCATAGAAGTGTATCATTCGGTTCAGAAAATGGGGCAAGTTGAGCCCAAGATACTTAGGGCCTTTCCGAATCATTGCTCGAGTAGGAGAGGTGGCCTATAGGTTGGAACTACAAGATGAGTTAAGTGGGATTCACCCGACATTCCATGTAGCTCATCTGCGGAAGTGTTTAGCAGACAAGGATATGGTTGTATCAGTGGAAGATATCGAAGTAGATGAATGGCTCAACTATGTGAAGCAACCAGTGGCGATCATTGATCGTAAGGAGAAAGGTTAAGGAATAAAGTGGTCCCTCTTGTGCGTGTACAGTGGAAGCATAGAAAGGGATCCGAGTCTACATGGGAGACTGAAGAGGAGATGAGACAGCATTGCCCACATCTGTTCGAGGAATAACAGGTTTCGAGGACGAAACCTTTATAAGGGGGGTGGACTTGTAACACACGGATATTTTAAGAGTTGTATAAAGAAGAATAAAAGGAGGAAATGTAATTTAACCCAAGTTAAGGGGTTAAATGTGTCAAAAGTACAAAATAATATATTATATTTTGTACAAATGGTGTATGGCTGCCCATGTTTGCTGCACAACACCTTTTCAACCGATTTTAGAGAGAGAAATAGTAGAGAGTTTGGGTTTTTGAAGAAGAAGAAGGAGAATTCGAATTTAAGGTAACAATTTGATGATTTTTAGGTTTTCTTGACTGATTTTAGTTTGAGTTTATACTTATGTATGTGTATGTACATTTGTGTGTGTGTGTTTTGGTGGGTTTTAGGTGTTTGAGCTCCTAGCAAACGGGTTTGAAGGAAGTTATACCTAAAGTTGCATAAGATGAGTTTCTAGGACCCCCTTTTAACATGTTTTTAACAATTTTGGTGCTGGAAAATGCATTTAAACATGTTTTATGAAAGATGGATTTTCACCCGTATGTATGTGTATGTAAATTTGTATGTGGGTGGGTGCAAATTTGGGATATATATGTGTGTTTGTACCTGTTATGATGCTTAGAAAGTTAATACTAAGTTTAGATCATGATATAAGATGATTTAGGACTGATTTATGTTAATTTTGTAAGAGTTAGTTGCCCAAATGTCCAAACAGTGGCCCATGCGCCAACAGTTAAATTTACTAAGTGTTCCCAACCGCCCAAATAGTGTCCATGCACCCAGAACCTTCCCATGTACCTAAGTGTTCCCATGCGTCTAGAAGGCCAAGCGCCTGCATAGTGCCCATGCGCCTGCATAGTGCTCATGCACCTAAAAACTTAGAAATATATTTTAGGAGGTTTTAATAGGAAGATCGATTTTTCTATAACAAAATGTGCTATACGAATGTGTTAAAATAAAATTTTTCACGTTGACCAGGCAGCACGGCCCCAGCCAGGGGCGTTGCCCCTTGGACCCCACTACGGGTTGCCGCCCCTACAACCCCGCTGTCATGGGCTGCCGCCCCCGAACCCCCGCTGTCCCATGGAAGTTCGGTCATGTTCTGTGATGACTTGTTCTGTATGTGTATGTGTATGTGAATGGATGATCCATGATGTTGATGATGATGTATGATGATGTTATGATTATGTATGATATGTTTTCTTATGCTCCTTATTATGTATTATTCCGCGACCTACGCATTATGAGTATGAGATGAACGTGAAGTATTATGTAACGTAAAGCGGAAGTTAATGTTAATGATATGAGAAGCATAAAGAAAGAATGAATGCATGCATTAATGAATGAACGAATGTAAGAAAAGTCTTGCAAGCAATGTATGGAGGTCTACACCTAATGAAGGGTGTTACCTCAACTGTGTGCGGGTTAGCTACCCTAGAAGGATGCACACTGGGGTCTAATCCTTGTGATTGACCATACGTATGAGATCTTGCCGCTTACCCCGGTACTGTGGTTAGGCCACCAGGCATAATGTATGGGAGTCTATTTATAGACTTCGGCCCAGTACCTGCTTTATGCATGACGGTGGTGTATAGCACATGGCATTGGTCTGAATGAAGTTACCCTTGTACTGTGGTCAGGCCCCTGGGCATAATGTACGGGAGTCTAATTATAGACTTCGGCCCAGTACCCACTTTATGCATGACGTTTGGGTATAGCCCGTGGCATTGGCCCGGAATGTAAGAAGATAACGAATGATAACGATGACGTACAATGATGAATGAATGAAAGTTAATGAACGATGATGAAGATAATAATAAAATTATCTATTTGTATGTATGATGTATGAACACATATGAAAGTAAAAAACGGTTTTGAATGATAAGTGAATTATTTTATTTGTAAAACTAGAACTCACTCAGCAACGCTAACTTTTATGTGTTTTCCAGTTGGCAAGTGATTGTTGCTGAGGATGGCATGGGGTAGCTACTTGGCATTTTTTTTGGGATGGCATCCATTTGTATAACAATGATGTTTTTGTGATGTAATGCAAATTCTGATATTTTGTAACAGTTAACTACATTGTATTATTTGCAAAAGCATTCATTAAAATGAAATGGTTTTAATTAATTACCGCTGTGATGTTTTAAATAAATGTATGGTTTATGTGCGATGAATGACCAACTGTGAGGTGCCCAGGATCAGGGCCTTACAAAATGGGGAACTGGTGAAATAAGTTCAGAGAACTAAGAAACACAAAATGTAAATGAGACAGAAACTAGAACAACACACAAGCAGTTGGTTTTCAAGGTTGAAGTATATTGATCTTCTAGTTCTTTACAAAATGGTTTACAAAGTTCTACAAAACAACATACTAAGTTACAAGAACCAGAAAATACTTATACTATAACCTACAGCTGGCCATACTTTAAAGGCCAACTGAATACATGAACTAGACAACAAAATTCATGTAGAGTCAAAAGGCAGATTGCCTTTTGACTAGTGACTATGACATGCCATAGCTCACATCCTAATATGTTACGAAAAGGATAAAGTACATAAAGTGCAAAGTTACAGACTCAAGACCTCAATGTACAGTTTACAAAAAGCATGGACCTTTTCACCAACTCATGAAAGGTTGGTGATTTATCAGAGTGGCAGCGGAAAGTGGTTCAGCTTTAGGTAAAAAGTACATCAGATAAAGCATGTAATATAAAAGTCTTCGAAAGAAATCTGTCTTCAATGGTTGGCTTCAGAAGACTTTATCCTTGAAGCTTCGGAAGACTTCATCTTTTGGCTTCGGAAGATATTGGTCTTGGCTTCGGAAGATTTCACACAGAATAATTTCTACGGCAACGTGAAACTTCGAAGCATTCTACTTCAGTATACATGTGCATGCATGTAGGAAAGACTTTGAGTGTTTGGGTTGCATCAGCCTTACTAATAACCTTACAAACTCCCCCTAGGCTGATGCTACCAAAACACTTTAAGACTCTAGATATTGATAGTCCTCATTATGATGATGACCATCCCTTTCTTCATGAGAAGGTCAGGATTACTCAGACTCTCATAATATCTTCTCATGTCAAAGAGATCATGTAGAGGTAGATTGAACATATCCTGCCATGTGTAGACATGTTCAATACCTTGATCTCTTATGACATGCCATCTTTCTAGATTTGTGGTGTATGTCCAAGATAAGATGGGTCTTCCTGATGCCAAAGGAGCTGCTTGAATTGGAGTTGGTGGGGCATCCACTTGTTGCACATCCTCAAGATGTTCTGACTCATCCTGAGGTTTTGAGGTGGATGTTTCCTTCTTCTGCTTCTTTGACATTGGTTTAGAAACCATGCTTTTCCTCCTCTTTGAACTCTTTAATTGAGAAGACTGGCCTGCAGCACCTGATTGATCTTCTTTGTCTTTCTCAGTTGGGTCTTCCTCTTTCACAGGTTCAGATTGAGAGGGGACAAATCCCTGCTGTGGATCAGAAGAGGAAGTTTGCTGAGGTTAAGCAGGAGGTTCAGGTTGTGTTCTCTTAGGTGTTTTAACCTTAACCTCCACTTCCTGAGGGACCTGGCTTGGTGGGGAGTGTAAGTCAACAAGTTCACCTCTTTGGATCATCTGCTTGATCACCTGATGTGCTCATCCATGATGGATAGAGACATGGGACCAAGTCTCCTTCCGGAGAATCCATACAGCTTCAAGAAACTCATCACCCTGATATGCTCATCCTGATGTGCTCATCTATGGTGGAGAGAGACATGGGACCAAGTTCACCTCTTGGGATGGCATCCATTTGTATAACAATGATGTTTTTGTGATGTAATGCAAATTATGATATTTTGTAATAGTTAACTACATTGCATTATTTTGCAAAAGCGTTCATTAATATATGAAATGGTTTTAATTAATTTCCGTTGTGATGTTTCAAATAAATGTATGGTTTATGTGCGATGAATGACCAACTGTGAGGGGCCCGGATCGGGGCCTTACAATTTGGTATCAGAGCCAAAGTTTAAGTGAAATGGGTAAATATTTTCAAAAGAAACCTAAACTTAAACTGAGATTGGGACAAAAGGGAAGGGATGCCAGTCCTAGTAGCTACGTGCTATCAGGTATTTTCTTAAATGTTAACTGGTATTATGTGCGCATGTTATTTGATATGTTTGCCCTTAGTAGATTTAGATACTAGTGTATTCAGGTTAGGAAATGCTTGGGGTATGAAGAGTAAAGTAAGTGGCTAATCATAACTGGCCAATGTAATTAGGGACTTACTATACTTAACATAAATTGAGCTATTACCTTGAATGACGGTGTTAGTGTTTGAATCTTATAGTGTGTTAGAGGATGGCTGGAGGTACATCTTTAAGGATTCACAAGGCGGAGTACGTGGTGGACATGGTGCTGGACCACGGGTCATAATAGGAAGGCCCAGGGTTGAAAAGGTGACCCATGAGGAGCCTGAGACCCCTCATCCGGAGGGTGGTGATGAGAATGCTAATTTGAGAGCCTCGGTGAAGGAGGCTATGGTGGAGGATGTTCATCAGGTCACGCAGACGATCTTGCCGTCTGTGGTGACCAAAGTGATTAAAGCTATTAGAGAAGGAGAGAGGAAGGATAGGAACAGGTCCTTGGGAGGGAGGGGGCTACCCGAGACCGATATGGTTATCCCTATTAATGAGGAAGAGGAGGAAGAAGAGCCTGTGCTGGAGGCAACACGAGGCTGTAATTATGGGGCATTCCAAAGATGCAAGCCCCTACCTTTGATGGTAACGACACTGCTGCTGCTCCTCACCGATAGGTGAGAGAGATGGAGGCTGTCCTTGAAATCAGCGAGTACCGAGAGGACCAGAAGGTGAAGTTTGCTACTTATTCATTTGTGGACTCGACTCTATGCTGCTGGGACAACATTGTCCAAGCCGAGGGTAGTAGGGTGATTAGTAGAATGAGGTGGAGTGAACTGAAGAAGTTGGTGATCGAGGAGTTCTTCCTCATCGGGAGTTGGACAAGGTGGAGAGAGAGTTCCTGTAGTTGGAGGCAGGAACAATGTCATATCAACAATACACCACCATGTTTAGCGAGATGGCACGGCTAGTGCCTGATCAGGTGACACCCTTGTCACGAAAGATCAAGAGATACATTCACGGCTTACCGGCGGACATCCACAGGCATATGATCGCTAGCCGACCGAGCACGTTTAGGTCGGTGGTTGATTTGGCGGGAAGACTGTATGATGAAAGGGAGGTAGTAGTGGTTGAGGTGAGTAAGAGAGGTGGTGGTGACCGGAACTGGAACGGGAAGCGGTTTGCACTGGGTGGTGCTCCGGCAAACAACAAGAATGCACGGGTGGATGACCGACGTGTGGTCACATCCAGTGCAGGGTCGAAGAGGTGTGGAAAATGTTGAAGGGAGCATACCGGAGGGTGTAGGTGGGGATCGAATGTATGCTTCAAGTATGGGGGGATGGGACATATAACAAAGGACTGTCGTGCGGCTAGATGTTTTAATTGTGGTGGAGAGGGTCACATGAGCAGGGAATGTAAGAAGACAAGGGCTGAGAGTTCCGGGGCAAAGAAGACAACCGGGACTTAAGGGCAGAAGGAGAGCATTAGAGCTTTCACCAGGACAAGGGAGGAGGCTAGGACGGACCCTGATGTTGTATCATGTACTTTCTAGTAAACCAAACTCTTGCTTCTGTGCTATTTGATTCTGGTGCTAGTAGGAGTTTTATTTCTGCTGCTTTCTATGCTAATTTGCCTGTCAATAGTAGATGTATTGATGAGCCCTTCGATGTAGAAACTACCATAGGTGAGTCTACCAGGATTTCTGAGATGATAGAAGGTTGTGACATAGAATTAGGAGGACATAAGTTTCCTGTTAGACCATTCATGATGACCTTGTTCGATCTTATATGCCCAAGACACATACAAGATTGATCTGGTTAGTACGTTATGATCCAAGTCGGGTCATACCTAATAACAAGCTAAACAAACACAAATATATGTTTCTTTGTTGATGAGATCATACAAATAAATATTGACACCAATTTAGAAAATTCGTTTTCTAAAACTTTGCTTTTGTAAAAGAACAACATTATATGGATAATTTGTTCATGAGATATTATTTGTTTGTTATTTAAATTGGTTAAATAATAACAAATAAAAGTGTATTGATGTTATAAAATTAAAATTTGTTTTAATTTTATAAACTATGGATTTAAGGAGTGTATTTTTTATAAAAATTTCAAAAAGGAGGAACCCTTTTTTGAACTAATTTCGGCCGCCCATATGGGGCCTTGGAACTCTCTTTTAAGTCTTGGTCTTTGCAAGACATTCACTTCTCTTGCACTCTTCCATCACTTCACACTTTCTCCCATACATGCAAAGCAAAATCTCTCTCTAAACACTTTGGTATTTTCAGATTCAAAGAAGCAAAAAGGATCTGAAAAATTCGGATTTCTTGGCTGCTTTTCAACATCTTCTTGGTTGATTCAGATTGTTCAAGAGGGAGCTCGTCTTGGTGCCTTACTAACTAACAAGTAGGTGTTTGCTGAAGTGCTTGGGGTATACAAGCTTGAGAGGACCTTCTCTTGGTGCCTTGGTCATTCTTCTTGGTCTACATCATCCTCTACTTTATCACATTTGCTGCTGAAAGGTAGTTTATGGCAGCCCTCTTTATGGCTGTCCATAATGTGTAGTTTGTGTTATCATAGCTAGTTTTATTCACATATAAAAGATCCTTTGTTCTTGGGTTTGTTTATAACTTATGACATCAAAATAGAACCTGAAATTTCAGTTTATAAACCATGTTATAAAGTTCATTTCTGCTGCGCTTTTCACAATGTTTAAATGGTTAAACTATGTTTCATGTTCTAACAAACCCAACATTCGCATCTGGAGCTGGTTATGTGGATAACTAGCTTGTTTTATCCTTTAAAAATTCGTTTTATGGGACTTTAAAACCCTTTTAGGGGCTGCTATGTTCATGTATTATGAATCCCCAAACTTTCAAAGTTATATCACACATGCTTGTGATTAAACTTTGAAAGACATGTATGTTGTATTGTTTGTTTGTTTGGACAAAATAAAACCATAAATTTCAGTTTATGTTGGCTGAAATTTCGTGGTTTTTAGTGGGGATTCATTATTGTTTTGGATGATATGATCATTGTTCATTATGGTGCATAACCTAGCCATTGACCTTGTGTTATTTGGATGAATGATATGTTTTGGTTGATTTCATTTTTCATGGGTTGTAATAATTATTCTTTTATGTTTGTATTTGGGTGTAATTTGTTTATTCATTCATTTGTAATGTAATAGATAGATTAAGTGTGTTTTCTTTATTAGAAAATTTGTATTAGGATATAAATTTTGTAAATGAAGATGCACAAGATGGAAGCACAAAAGAAGACACAAATAGAAGGACTTGAAGCATTTGGATGTAATTTCAAGTGGGGGTCTTTGGAGGTCTCATATTTTGTGTTGTATTCAACCCTTAGGAAAGACCAAATGACAACACTTGTGATGGCAAACAAGTGTTGTCAACATAGTGGCTATGGTTATGCACATATGGTTGTTTTATATATGCTTGTTTGATTATCCATTTTGTGTTGATTGTTTGATATGTATATATTCTTGACAATCTAAACAAATAATCATAACAAGCTGAATTTTTATGGTTCTTAATCATTATATGTTAATAAAAGTTATTAAAAGGATTAATGATTTTAATAAAATAGGTTTTATTAAAAATGAACCATAGGATATCTTGTATTTGAAAGCATGCAAATATAAGTACATGGATTTTCTAAACTAGAATTATGAAATCTCTAAATATTTTAAAATAAGATCAACACCGTCCTTTTACACAATACTTGAGTCACTCGGGAACTCTTAGTGGGATAAAGGCCACCTAACCATTTTGAGGGAACTTGTGACTTGAGGTGAGAATGGCATATTCATGGGATAAAGGTCACCTAACCGCTTATTTTGGCAAACTTACACGTGTGTGTAAATAGGGTGTCTTGATTTGCAAACCATGTCAAATGGATCACCTACGATGTGGTTTCCAAATGGTGTTGATGGGATTAACATGCCAAATTTACATATGATGTTTCAAGTCGATCCCATACCTCTAGAAGTTGCAAATGGTTGCAACCGTCAATCGTTGACCACCTTATAATTTAAATCGTGGGATAAAGGTCACCTAACCACTATTTAAATGTAATGTTGGGTTCTAGATTTTAATATGAAAATGACCATAAAAGGTATTATTATTAAAATAACAATATCGAAAATACTAAAAATGATCTTTGTTAAATTTTGTAGATGGCCACCAATAATAATGATAATCATGATAATTCATCCACGTCCGCCCAATCTTTACGAGCGATTCTCCAAAAGGAACGTCTAAATCTTAACAATTTTATCGATTTGTATCGAAACTTGAGAATCGTTCTCAAGAAAGAGAAACAATCATATGTTTTAGACAACCCTATCCCCGATCAACCTAGTGATGATGATGAGGAGGCCTATAACGATTGGATGAAGTGCACTGAGGACTCCGTCCAAGTGTCTTGCCTTATGTTGGCAAGCATGACTCCGGATCTACAGAAGGAGTATGAACATCACGGAGCTTATGACATGATAACCCAACTGAAGGAAACGTTCCAACAACAAGCGAGGGTTGAGCGCTTTGAAACGGTTCGAGCACTCTATGCATGTCGTATGGACGACAACCAATCGGTTTCATCTTATGTACTTGTGGAGTCACTGGATCGGTGAACATCCGAGCACGTTCTTAACAGAAGGATAAACAACCAAAAGATAAACAATAGTACGAACAAGAATCGAATGATTTTAGTGATAAAACATAACGATTTTAAGCTCGTTACAACTTAAGAATCAAGACTTTTGGCAAGGTGAGATCGAGCATGATCTCCCCTCTCATCCGGCAGCACCTGGGCGCCAGGAACCCTATCAAAACCCTTGTTTGATCGAGAAATGTGATTACAAAATAATTTGGAAGTGGAAATCCTAATCACTAGCTCCTCCAAGCTTAAAACCCTAATTGTCATACTTACTATTTATAGGAAATGACAATTTACAAATGACACTTAGGACCCTAAACTATGACAATTAGAAATTACAATTAAAACCCAAAATGTCTAAAAACAATACTAAATATATTTTGTCGACACAAAATATATTTATTAACAATAAACATCCTAGACAAATATATCTTCAACGTCTTATCTCTAATCTTCATCCCGAACGCGTCGTATTGACTGTTGCGTTGACTTTGACCGTTGACGTTGACTTTGTTGACTTTAACTGTGTTGATAATATTAGACTATCCTTCAGACCCAACAATATTTCCCCTTAGTCTACTATTATCAACGTCTTTCATCGTGATCAGCGGCGATAAGTCAACTGAACTTGATCTTCAATTTGGTAAGCTTCAGTCTCACTGTTGAGGTCTAACAATATTCCCCCTAGACTGATGCTTCCCAAATTTTGTTGCTGAAGATCTTTATCTCACAAGTTCCCCCGTTTTCTATGTTCCCCCTTGTCATGTGCATGCTCTCAGTTATAACAAATACCACTTTCTTGAATATCTGAGTGCTTCAGAAGATGTAGGAGGAGGATTCCTAGCTCGGTATCTTCTGTAAATTTGAGGAACAGGTTCTCTGATCAGGTACATTGCGCAACTGATGATCGGCCATCACTTACGGCAAAAATCTGAAAACACATTCACAAACACAATCTCGACATATTTCTCGTTAGATCATTTCAACAAAACAAATAAACCCGTGTTTATCTGTTTATGAAAACAAGCGAACCCGTGTTCGTTTGTGTGTGCAATTTCCCGTGAAATGCATGAAAATGATAAAATTGTAACAACATAATATGGACGACCTAAAATAATTTTGAAATGAAAATTTATTATATTTTATTATATATATATATATTTAATTAATTTTTTTTAATTTTATATATCTATTAGTTTTTTATAACCGAGAACTGAATCGATTATGAGATCACATCCTCAAAATATACTTTAGCATAAAGATGAAATTAATCATCGACAAGTAATGAGATCATACTGATAACTGAATCCAATCACAGTCTTTGAATGATTTTGAAATTCTCAAACAGATCAATAACGATTGCTGATATGTTTGTCCACTTAAACCCATGCCCTATCTTTTTCAACAAGCATCAGATGATTCGTTAAGGTTCGATTAAGCACTTTAGAATGCTAGGACCCCACAATCATTTTGAAAAAACCATCACCCAACCTCAGGATTTCTTGAATTTTATTACAATCTTTATGGAACAAGGCTTGTGCATTAGTGTGCAAGTGATTTATCAACAGAATATTGTATTCTGTGATGAATTCATCATTAGATGATTTGACACTACTTAGATCAAAAATGGTGAGAGCTCCAGGTCTATACTCACGTATAACAAAGGAGATGACCATTTAATCATGTGCCGATGAGAGCTCCAGGTCAGTACTATCGTACAGCAAAGGAGATCATCACTCCAGGTCAGTACTTCCGTACAACAACGGAGATTAGCACAAACACAAGACACATAAATACACCAATCATGACAAAGAGATAGAGATATAGCTTATGGGATTTGCATCATGGTGGGTGAAAGATCAATCCTCAATCCAATTTTTGTCGGGACTCAGTTTTCGTGTAGGCCAAAATGATTGCGTAAATCCAGACATCCTTAAGCATATATATTAATTTAAATCATTATGTTGTTGTCTACTTTATTCTTCAGGCTGAGTCTACCAAGCATATCATTAAAGAATCTGTTTGTTTTTCTATTATTTTCAATTAAAATTAAGATGCAAATCAGATAACAGCATCAGTTACTATCATTTCTCATTTTAAAATGCAAGTCATGCAAGAACAAGCATTTCAAGAAGATATACAATCATTTCTCAATCATCTCGAATCAAGTTCTCAGTTCTCTTTTTATTTTTATTTACTATACTCTCCCCCTAAATTTCTAGTTTTGCAAACCTATTTTTTTTTAATTTTTGTTAATATTTTTTTATGTTTTTTTTCAAATATTTTTAAGACTGTACAAAAATAGAAATTTACCAAAGAAGGTCTTCCAAACTACACTGATATGAAGATAAGAAATGAATTCTTAAGAAATGTGCAGTGACTGTGAAGTGAGAACTGTGAGAATGCAGATAAAAATCCAGATTGTGGATATAATACCATGACCTTAACCTGTTTGTCCCGCCTCAAATTTGAATTAGGAACAATCCCTGTCAGTAAACCGGATTACTAACAGTCCTCCTGAATTGTTCCTGCACTCATAAACAGATTTGTTAGAAAGGGGAACCCAGGCCATCAAAGTCCTGGGAGTTCCTTTTTCATCAATATAAGTTACAAGCTTCTGCACACAACCGTTTAAACAATCGGGGATTGCTGGATCCTTCTTTTTAATTTGCCAAATTTGTTTCGGTTCAATTAATTTGGATTTGAATGAATTAAATTTGGAAATTATTTTCTGTTTAAGACCAGAAGGAAACAAATTTGGTTTTGAACCTTTGGTCATTTTCATCTTTGACAGATGTGAAACCGGCTTCACATGAAAAGGTTTGGATGGAGGGTTTCTCATCCAACCATTCAAAGATGTGTGTTTTTTTACCTCCTGATCCAAAGAAGCAACCCGTGTTGCCTTAGCGTCTGGAACATTATTTGTAGGCTTACATCCGAAGAAGCAATTCGTTTTGCCTTTACCATCCTTAGCAAGTCTTTGAGGACATTTCTTCACCACATGACCTTCTTTTCCACATCTAAAACAAGCCTTGAAAGGCTTTCGGTTCTTTGTAGTCCCGTGGAAAAGAAGGTCATGTGGTGAAGAAATGTCCTCAAAATGTCTAAAAACAAGAATATTGGAGCATATATAGTCATAAATAGTAAAGTATGACAATTAGGGTTTTAAGCTTGGTGGAGCTAGTGATTAGGGTTTTAAGCTTAAAGCCTTGAAAGGCTTTTGGTGGAGCATATATATGACTATATATGCTCCAACAATTAGAAATTACAATTAAAACCCTAAATGTCTAAAAACAAGACTAAATATATTTTGTCGACACAAAATATATTTACTGACAATAAACATCCTAGACAAATATATCTTCAACGTCTTATCTCTAATCTTCATCCCGAACGCGTCGTATTGACTGTTGTGTTGACTTTGACCGTTGACGTTGACTTTGTTGACTTTAACTGTGTTGATAATATTAGACTATCCTTCAGACCCAACAATATTCCCCTTAGTCTACTATTATCAACGTCTTTCATCGTGATCAGTGCCGATAAGTCAACTGAACTTGATCTTCAATTTGGTAAGCTTCAGTCTCAATGTTGAGGCCTAACAATATTCCCCCTAGACTGATGCTTCCCAAATTTTATTGCTGAAGATCTTTATCTCACAAGTTCCCCCATTTTCTATATTCCCCCTTGTCATGTGCATGCTCTCAGTTATAACAAATACCACTTTCTTGAATATCTGAGAGCTTCAGAAGATGTAGGAGGAGGATTCCTAGCTCGGTATCTTCTGTAAATTTGAGGTTCTCTGATCAGGTACATTGCGCAACTGATGATCGGCCATCACTTACGGCAAAAATCTGAAAACACATTCACAAACACAATCTCAACATATTTCTCGTTAGATCATTTCAACAAAACAAATAAACCCGTGTTTATCTGTTTATGAAAACAAGTGAACCCGTGTTCGTTTATGTGTGCAATTTCCCGTGAAATGCATGAAAATGATAAAATTGTAATAGCATAATATGGACGACCTAAAAGAATTTTGAAATGAAAATTTATTATATTTTATATATATATACATATTTAATTAATTTTTTTTTAATTTTATATATCTATTTGTTTTTTATAACCGAGAACTGAATCGATTATGAGATCACATCCTCAAAATATACTTTAGCATAAAGATGAAATTAATCATCGACAAGTAATGAGATCATACTGATAACTAATCCAATCACAGTCTTTGAATGATTTTGAAATTCTCAAACAGATCAATAACGATTGCTGATATATTTGTCCACTTAAACCCATGCCCTATCAATAACGATTGTGAATAGTAGATAACACCTCTTGCTGATATTGTTAGGCCTCAACATTGAGACTGAAGCTTACCAAATTGAAGATCAAGTTCAGTTGACTTATCGGCGCTGATCACCATGAAAGACGTTGATAATAGTAGACTAAGGGGGAATATTGTTGGGTCTGAAGGATAGTCTAATATTATCAACACAGTTAAAGTCAACAAAGTCAATGTCAACGGTCAAAGTCAACGCAACAGTCAATACGACGCGTTCGGGATGAAGATTAGAGATAATACGCTGAGGATATATTTGTTTAGGATGTTTATTGTTAATAATATATTTTGTGTCGAAAAATATATTTAGTCTTGTTTTTAGACATTTTGGGTTTTAATTGTAATTTCTAATTGTCATAGTTTATGGTCCTAAGTGTCATTTGTAAATTGTCATTTCCTATAAATAGTAAAGTATGACAATTAGGGTTTTAAGCTTGGAGGAGCTAGTGATTAGGATTTCCACTTCCAAATTATTTTGTAATCACATTTCTGGATCAAACAATGGTTTTGATAGGGTTCCTGGCGCCCAGGTGCTGCCGGATGAGAGGGGAGATCATGCTCGATCTCCCCTTGCCAAAAGTCTTGATTCTTAAGTTGTAACGAGCTTAAAATCGTTATGTTTTATCAATAAAATCATTCGATTCTTGTTCGTACTATTGTTTATCTTTTGGTTGTTTATCCTTCCGTCAAGAACGTGCTCGGATGTTCACCGATCCAGTGACTCCACAATAAGTCTTACGAATGCCCCAATCGCATCTCTCAGTCGCACGACTAGTCCATTAGCATGGCTCAGTCGTACGACTAAGTCTCATTCGCATATGCTCCTGCGAATGACCCAGTTTCATGTGTTTACAAGGTGTATAACATTAAGCCTAGACTATTCGTCAAGCGACGGACACACTATATATGACTATATATGCTCCAACAAATTCCCCCTTGGACGTTGCTTGCGAATAGTAGATAACACCTCTTACAATCTTCAGTCAATCTTTGCTCTGGTTTCCAATAGAATCAAACGAACAACCATATTAGCCAACATTGCCGATCCGTCAGGTTACCACAATATCCCTGAAAATGAATTTAGGCACAATAGCTTTCGTTTACTTTGCAGAACACCATCATAGCAGTAAGATTCCCCAAATGACTGATTTTTCCAGATAACAACATGAACAGTTTTCCATTGCTTCAATCTTCACACAGGCTAACCTGATTAACATTAACAACTGCATAATTCCCCCTCACATTCAGCATATCCCAATATATAACGTTTTGCTCTCCTGTCGTCTTCATACGATGTATTGGGCAAAAGGTTGAAGGTTCCAATCCACAGTTGACAATATCAAACAAATCAGCATGCATGAAGATTCATCATCAGAAACCTGCTCACATCATCACTTTCTGATTGCGTCTTCAATTTCTCTATACATGGATTCCCCCTAAGAATGAGAATCCTCTCTGTGCGGATAAATATAACTTGATTGGCCCATAAATAGTCAGATGCTCCTGACTACCCCACAAAATCAGCACCGACAGATGACATCTTCTCTTCTCTCTTTCGTGTTCTAACAACATTCAGCGATTCTGGAAGTCCAACGAATAATTGGGTATCCATCGAACTTGTTTGACATAAGAAACTCAGGGCGAATGTGCTTTGCTCATCCTCAACTCTTGCATAGACTCTCCAAGAAAATCTTCACTATTGACCCGAAAATGATCCGAAAATGACCCGATAATTTTCCCAAAAAACATTTTATTTTACCAAAATTTTTCAGAAGGCTTCCCGACTGATAAAAATAGTTTAGGGAAAAATTCGTGCAAGAAGCTGTTCCAGACTCTTCTGAAACAGACGAATGAAGACATACGTGTGAATGGGTGATTCGTGCGAATGGACACTCCGAATGATTCAGTAGTACGAATGGATAACACGAATGGGTCAGTCGGGCGATTGAAGTACACGACAGGGTCAGTCGTGCGACTGAAGGTTCATTCGTACGAATGGAATACGAGTGGTTCAGTCGTGCGATTGAGGCCCAGTCGCATGGCCCAATCGCATGAGCGGGTCTGAACGCAGAAAACCAGATCTGCAGCCGCCACAAGGCTAAAAAACCCTAATCCGATAATTTGGACGAGACACAGCACAATAATTGTACCATCGGATTCGTTTTTCTGATCTGAAGAAGATTCCGAGTCCGCTTTAACAAATAAACATCACGCGCAATGAGATTTGAGCAAAACAAGATGAACACGAAGTGGGTTTAACGTCAAGATCTGAACTTTGATCCAGAAATCAAGAGCTCGGGTTGCTAGAATGATTGTTAGATCATTCCAGCAGTAACCTTGCTCTGATACCAATTGTGGAGTCACTGGATCGGTGAACATCCGAGCACGTTCTTGACGGAAGGATAAACAACCAAAAGATAAACAATAGTACGAACAAGAATCGAATGATTTTATTGATAAAACATAACGATTTTAAGCTCGTTACAACTTAAGAATCAAGACTTTTGGCAAGGGGAGATCGAGCATGATCTCCCTGTCATCCGGCAGCACCTGGGCGCCAGGAACCCTATCAAAACCCTTGTTTGATCCAGAAATGTGATTACAAAATAATTTGGAAGTGGAAATCCTAATCACTAGCTCCTGCAAGCTTAAAACCCTAATTGTCATACTTTACTATTTATAGGAAATGACAATTTACAAATGACACTTAGGACCCTAAGCTATGACAATTAGAAATTACAATTAAAACCCAAAATGTCTAAAAACGAGACTAAATATATTTTGTCGACACAAAATATATTTATTAACAATAAACATCCTAGACAAATATATCTTCAACGTCTTATCTCTAATCTTCATCCCGAACGCGTCGTATTGACTGTTGCGTTGACTTTGACCGTTGACGTTGACTTTGTTGACTTTAACTGTGTTGATAATATTAGACTATCCTTCAGACCCAACAGTACTTAAGATAAAAAGTCACATTGACCTCCTCGAAAGGCTAAATTGTCCCGTCTTGAAGGAATTGGCCACGAATTTAAACATCAATGGCCTTACCAAAAAGTTCGAGACGTTCGTGTTGAACTACAACATGAATGCTTGGGACAAAAGCATTGGTGAGCTTCACTCAATGCTCAAAACGGCCGAGGCAGCCATGGGTAAAAGGGTTTTACCCGTTCTCACAATCAATGAAGGTAGGAACAAGAAAAGGCCTTATCCCGCACCCAAGGCAAGAGTTGCCAAGGGTAAGGGACCCGTATGGGGAAAGGGGAAAGGGGTGGCAAGGGTGCCACCCAAAGCACAGGAGAAGAAGCAAAGGTTTCTTCCAATGACCCATGCTTCAAGTGTGGGGAGATTGGACATTACGCAAGAAATTGTCATGTCCATCTCCAAGAGTTGAAAGCAAAGAGGGATGCCGGGCAGACCTCAGGTACAAGATATTTGATCCATATTGATTTAACATAATATCCTCTAACACATGGGTATTAGATATCGGATGTGGAAATCACATTTGCAATTTGTTATAGGGGTTCAAAAGTAGTAGCAACTTCAACAAAGGGGATGTTAGCCTCTACATGGGCAATGGGGCTAAAGTTCAAGTTGAAGCCCGTGGTGACTACATCTTGAAACTTCCAAATGGTTTGGAAGTAATTTGGTACAATGTTTTGTATGCTCCTAGTTTGACTAGGAACATTATCTCTGTAGCCCTATTAAAACATTTTGGATATGTATTATCATTTATTGGAAATGAAATCCATGTTACTTTGAATGACATGTTTTACTTCTAAGCTATTCCCATCAATGGTATCTATGAATTGGTTCGTCAAAATACATTGAATGATAGCTTATTGTACCAAACTAGTACCAAGAAGCTCAAATCGAACTTGAGTGACACTTACCTTTGGCATTGCCGTCTTGGTCATATAAACAAGAAAAGAATACAAACCCTACAAAAGAATGGTCTTTCAAAAACAAGTGAATGTAATTCATTTGATGTATGTGAGCCTTGTTTACAAGGTAAAATGACCAACGCACCTTTTAGTGGCAAAGCCGAAGGGGCAAAGGATTTATTAGGTATCATACATTCGGATGTATATGGTCCTTTTAAACCTATGACAAGGTACAATGAGAGATACTTCATTACCTTTACTACCGACTATAGTCAATATGGGTATGTATACTTGTTAAGACACAAAGATGAAGCTTTTGAAATGTTCAAGATCTTTCAAAATGAAGTACAAAATCAACTCAATAAGTCAATTAAAATTCTCCACACCGATAGAGGAGGTGAATACCTGAATGATGCTTTTAGGGACCATCTTAGAAGTTGTGGGATTGTCTCACAATTATCTCCACCAGGAACACCATAACATAATGGCGTGTCCGAGCGGAGAAATCGAACTCTATTGGCTATGGTTTGTCTATGATGGCTAGAAGCTCATTACCTCTGTCATTTTGGGGTTTTGCTCTGCTCTCTGCGGCTCGTATTTTGATTATGGCCCCAACCAAGAAAGTGGAAACGACACCTTTTGAAATATGGCATGGAAGGGTTCCATCGCCTTCATATTTAAAAGTATGGGGTTGTGAGGCTTATGTTAAGACTCCCACCTCAAACAAGTTAGAAAGTCGTTCAACTAAGTGTATCTTCATTGGATATCCTAGAGATTCTACGGGATACTATTTCTATGATCCATTGGAACAAAAGGAGTTTGTTGCAAGGAAAGCTGAGTTCTTAGAAGCTAAGTTCCTTACGAAAGGAACTAGCAGTAGAACTGTGGATCTTGAGGAAGATCAAGAACCACAAACCGATACACGTTTGGTTGACATTAGCACTCAATATAAGCTTGTTGAGAATGATCAAGTCGTTGATCAATACACAAAACGTTCGCAGATATGGTAGAATTAGTAATCCACCTGAAAGATATGGATTTTTCGTAGATGGATGCTATGTGGTAGATTCCGATGAACCAACCACCTATCGTGATGCAATGTCCAATTTGGATTGTGACAAATGGCTTGAAGCCATGAACGTTGAGATGAAATCCATGTATGACAATCAAGTATGGGACATGGTTGTACCACCTCTTAAGTCCAAAGTAATTGGAAGTAAGTGGGTTTTCAAGAAGAAAACTGATATGCATGGAAACTTGGATACTTATAAAGCTAGACTTGTAGCAAAAGGTTTCACTCAAACTCAAGGGGTTGACTATGATGAAACCTTTTCACCTGTTGCGATGCTAAAATCTATTAGGATATTGTTTGCCATAGCTGCTCATTATGATTATGAGATTTGGCAAATGGATGTCAAAACCGCTTTCCTAAATGGATATCTTGAGGAAGATATCTATATGGTTCAGCCTGAAGGTTTTGTCGATCCAAATATCCTAACAAATATGCAAGTTAAAGAAATCAATCTATGGATTGAAACAAGCATCGAGGAGTTGGAATCACCATTTTGATGAAGAAGTAATTAAATTTGGATTCATCAAGAACGCTAATGAAGCTTGTGTATATAAGAAAGCTAGTAGGAGCATCATCACTTTCCTAGTATTTTATATTGATGACATACTACTATTTGGAAATGACATTCCAACCTTGGAAGGTGTAAAACCTGGCTTGGAAGTTGTTTTTCCATCAAGGATCTTAGTGAAGCCGCCTATATTCTGGGAATAAAGATCTATAGGGACAGATCAAGGCGTTTGATTGGTTTAAATCAAAGTGCATACATTGATAAGATCTTGAAAAGGTTCAAGATGGAGAACTCTAAAAAGGGTACGGTACCTATTCAAAGAGGAACGATATTGAGTACGACTCAATGTCCTAGCTCAAAGGATGAGCAAGATAACATGAAGGCAATCCCATATGCATCTGCTATTGGATCCATCATGTATGCAATGATATGCACTCGGCCGGACGTTTCATGCGCCTTAAGCATGACAAGCCGATACCAACAAAATCCTGGAAATAGTCATTGGATGGATGTTAAGAACATACTTAAGTACCTAAGGAGGACTAAAGATATGTTCCTAATCTATGGATCTGCTGATGAGGAACTCGTTGTAAAAGGTTACACGGATGCGAGTTTCCAAACCGATCGTGACGATTCACGATCACAATCGGGATACATTTTCATTCTGAATGGAGGAGCAGTCTCTTAGAAGAGCTCTAAACAGGATGTGGTGGCTTTATCAACTACAGAATCTGAATACGTCGTCGCCTCATTGGCAGCTCAAGAAGCTGCATGGTTGAAGAAATTCATAGCTAATCTAGGGGTTGTCCCTTCCATTCAGGACCTCCTAGAGATCTTTTGTGATAACGAGGGTGCGATTGCTCAAATCAAGGAACCTCGTGCTCATCAAAAGACTAGGCACATTGAGTGGAGATTCAACTACATACGAGATGAAGTTGAAAAAGGAAAGATATGTATTCGCAAAGTTCACACGGATCAAATATTGTGGATCCTCTCACGAAGCTCCTAGAAAAGGCAAAGCATGAAGGTCATGCCTGCGCCATGGGACTTCGATATTCTAGTGATTGGATTTGATCTGTAATTTTGTATTTGGATATTTGGAACTATCTTATTACTTGAATAAAATTATTTGGTTATATTTCAATAAATGTTCCAATTCAGCATGTTTAATCCATGTGTAAATTGTTTACTCTAAATGTCCGTAGTCGTTCATACTTGTGGGAACAAGTATGAGAGTAAGATTATTATGAATTTGGATTGGTGGATATTCATAAGGATGAATATAGAGCAATTGGTTGCTGCCAAAGTTCATAGATATTTGTGGGATGCAAATATTGGACTGACCTGCATCTCAATATTACTACATGGAATCTTCCTGATTGATCAAAAGTAATTTTGAGTAAAGGGATACATCATTTGGTATCCTCTGACCTGAGATATATATTGGGTCTTGATATTTACCAAATATCATACTTTGGCTCAGTTCTTCGCTGTTCTAAAAAATGGCAGTATATAAGTCTATGTTCAGGTATGATATAAGGTAATTGTGAGATACGTATGTAGTCAAGATGGGATTTGTCCCTCTTATTCATTGAGAGTAAGATGTCTAAGGCCCGATAAAGTTAAATCAATGGAGAATGATCACTCTGTGTCTCTGGGATTTAACATGACATCTGTGACGAAAGGATAGATGATTGATTAACCAAAACATTTCAAGTATGGTACTTGAAGAGGATTATGTTATTGAATGGCATTTAGTCCTACGTATTAAGGGTAGTAAACCGTTGTTAGGTGGTATTTACTGCTTGCATCAATCTTCTATGAATCTTGTGCAAGTGGGAGATTGTTGGATCTTATATGCCCAAGACACATACAAGATTGATGTGGTTAGTACGTTATAATCCAGGTCGGGTCATACCCAATAACAAGCTAAACAAACACAAATATAAGTTTATTTGTTGATGAGATCATACAAATAAATATTGACACCATTTAGAAAATTCGTTTTCTAAACTTTGCTTTTGTAAAAGAACAACATATATGGATAATTTGTTCATGAGATATTATTTGTTTGTTATATAAATTGGTTAAATAATAACAAATAAAAGTGTATTGATGTTATAAAATTAAAATTTGTTTTAATTTTATAAACTATGGATTTAAGGAGTGTATTTTTTATAAAAATTTCAAAAAGGGGGAACCCTTTTTGAACTAGCCCATATGGGCCTTGGAACTCTCTTTTAAGTCTTGGTCTTTGCAAGACATTCACTTCTCTTGTACTCTTCCAACACTTCACACTTTCTCCCATACATGCAAAGCAAAATCTCTCTCTAAACACTTTGGTATTTTTGGATTCAAAGAAGCAAAAAGGAGCTGAAAACTTCGGATTTCTTGGCTGCTTTTCAACATCTTCTTGGTTGATTCGGATTGTTCAAGAGGGAGCTTGTCTTGGTACCTACTACCTAACAAGTAGGTGTTTGCTGAAGTGCTTGGGTAATACAAGCTTGAGAGGACCTTCTCTTGGTGCCTTGGTCATTCTTCTTGGTCTATATCATCCTCTACTTTGTCATATTGCTGCTGAAAGGTAGTTTATGGCAGCCCTCTTTATGGTTGTCCATAATGTGTAGTTTGTGTTATCATAGCTAGTTTTATTCACACATAAAAGATCCTTTGTTCTTGGGTTTGTTTATAACTTATAACATCAAAATAGAACCTAAAATTTCAGTTTATAAACCATGTTATAAAGTTCATTTCCGCTGTGCTTTTCACAATGTTTAATGGTTAAATTATGTTTCATGTTCTAACAAACCCAACAGACCTTAGGTGGCTTCGATGTAGTCCTGGGATGGATTGGTTCGCAGACTACGAGGCGAACATCGTGTGTCGCAAGAAGATGATTAGACTGACAGCACCTGATGCGAGTTCGATGACGTTTACGGGGATCGGGTCACTACGATTCTGAAAGTGATTTCGATGGCGGTGGGCGGGAATGTGCATGAGACATGGATGTAGTGCCTATTTTGCCTACGTGAAAGATGTGGACACGTCAGCACCATAATTTTCCGATGTACCGGTGGTGCGTGACTTTCCCGATGTCTTTCCAAAAGATTTACCAGGTGTGCCACAGGACCGCGAGATCGAGTTCCAGATTGACTTGATCGCTAGGGCCCAACCTGTTGTTATGGCGTTCGTATCGTCTAGCTCCCTCCGAGATTAAGGAATTGATGGAGCAACTGCAGGAGTTGCTCGATAAGGGTTCATGAGACCGAGTATCTCTCCTTGGGGTGCTCTGGTCTTGTTCGTGAAAAAGAAGGACAGGAGTATGAGGATGTGTATTGACTATCGTGAATTGAACAAGTTGTCGGTGAAGAATCGGTATACATTACTGAGGATTGATGACTTGTTTGATCAGTTGCAAGGTGCCAGTTAGTTCTCGAGGATTGATCTTTGATCTGGTTGCCATCAGCTGAAGGTAAAGGAGCAAGATATCCATAAGACAGCTTTTCGTACGTGTCATGGACACTACGCGTTTCTTGTTATGTCTTTTGGATTAACTAATGCGCAAGCTGCCTTTATGGACTTGATGAACCAAGTGTGTCGGCCGATGTTAGATAAATCAATGATTGTGTTTATTGATGATATCCTGATTTATACTAGGAACTAGGAAGAACATGCCGGTCACATACGCGAGTATTGGAGACACTTCAGAGAGAGTTGTGTGCTAAATTATGTAAGTGCGCGTTCTGGTTGCGTGAAGTTCGGTTCTTAGGTCACGTGGTAAATCCCGAGAGGATTATCCTTACCCGAAGGAACCGAGGACTTGGTAGTCTATTCGGATGCTTCTTACTCGGGGTAAGGTTGCGTGTTGATGCAACGAGGGAAGGTTATAGCCTACGCATCCGACAGTTGAAAGTACTTGAGGTTAATTATCCTACTCATGACTTGGAGCTGGCGGCTGTGGTCTTTGCCTTGAAGATTTGGCGACACTACCTATACGGGACAAAGTGCACCATCTTCACTGACCACAAAAGCTTGAAGTACTTCTTCGAGTAGAAAGATTTGAATATGAGGCAGAGGCGATAGTTGGAGCTCATAAAGGAGTACGATTGCAAGATCCATTACCATCCGGGCAAGGCCAACGTGGTGGCAGATGCCCTTAGCCGAAAGGAGAGACCCGAGCTGATTCGGGTGAAGGCTTATCAGTTGATTATGACCTCTGATGTGATGACGCAGGTCAAGGAGTTTCAAGATGAGGCGTTGAAAAGATCATCTTAACTCTAAAAGGATGAGAGACCTAGTCGCAAGGTTGGGTGAAAACACTCTCGGTGTTAGAACCTGATATAGGCGGATGTGGATTCCTCGTTATGAGGATTTACATGGAAAGATCATGGATGAAGCTCACAAGACTTGATACTCCATTCATCCCGGTGCTACCAAGATGTACCATGATATAAGAAGAATTATTGGTGGTCAGGTATGAAGCGTGACGTAGTGGAATACGTGAGTAAGTTCCTTACTTGTTTGCAAGTGAAGGCGGAGCATCAGAAGCCGTACGGGAAAATCCAACCTTTGGAAATATCCAACCATGGACTTTATTATGAAGTTACCGCGTACCCCGAGAGGGTATGATGCTATATGGGTGATAGTTGATCCTTTGACGAAGAGTGCACACTTCCTACCGACCCGAGAGACGTATTCCTCTTAGAGATTAGTAGATTTATTCATCAAGGAGATTGTAGCTCGTTATGGTGCACCGGTGTCTATTGTATCTGATCGTGACACTCGGTTTACATCCAAGTTTTGGAAGAAATTCCACGATGCGATGGGAACGAGGCTACACATTAGCACGGCTTATCATCCTCTGACGGACGGTCAGTCTAACAGGACAATCCAGACACTCGAGGACATGATTCGAGCGTGCGTGATCGATTTTGGAGGAACTTGGGATGACCATTTGCCATTAGCAGAATTCTTGTACAACAACAGTTATCATGCCAGCATTGGCATGCCACCATATGAGATGCTATACGGTAGGAGATGCAGGACACCTATTTGTTGCGGCGACATTGGTCTGAAAGAGTTGGGAAGTATTGAGGTAATCGAGGCTACGACTGAGAAACTAGAAAAGATCAAAGCTTTTATGAAGGCAACTAAAGATAGACAGAAGTCGTATGCTGATAAGAGACGTAGACCGTTGAGTTCCAGGTGGGAGATAGAGTTATGTTAAAAGTATCACCTTGGAAGGGTATCATTCGGTTTAGAAAGCGGGGCAAGTCGAGCCCGAGATACATAGGGCCTTTCCGAATCATTGCTCGAGTAGGAGACGTGGCCTATAGGTTGGAACTACAAGATGAGTTAAGTGGGAGTCACCCGACATTCCATGTATCTCATTTGCGGAAGTGTTTAGCAGATGAGGATATGGTTGTACCACTGGAAGATATCAAAGTAGATGAATAGCTCAACTATATGGAGCAAACCAGTGGCGATCATTGATCGTAAGGAGAAAAGGTTAAGGAATAAAGTGGTCCCTCTTGTGCGTGTACAGTGGAAGCACAGAAAGGGATCCGAGTCTACGTGAGAGACTGAAGATGAGGAGACAACATTACCCACATCTGTTGAGGAATAATAGGTTTCGGGGATGAAACCTTTATAAGGGGGTGGACTTGTAACACCCGAATATTTTAAGAGTTGTATAAAGATGAATAAAAGGAGGAAATGCAATTTTACCCAGTTGAGGGGTTAAATGTGTCAAAAGTACAAAATAATATATTATATTCTTTACTAAAGGTGGTATGGCTACCCATGTTTGCTGCACAACACCTTTTTAACCTATTTTAGAGAGAGAAAAAGTAGAGAGTTTGGTTTTTTCAAGAAGAATAAGGAGAAGTCAAATTTAAGGTAAGAATTTGATGATTTTTAGGTGTCATGATGATTTAGTTTCGTGTTATACTTATGTATGTGTATGTACGTTTGTGTGTGTGTTTTGGTGGGTTTTAGGTGTTTGAGCTCATAGCAAACGGGTTGAAGGAAGTTATACCCAAAGTTGCAAGGTGAGTTTCTAGGACCCCCTTTAACATGTTTTAACAATTTTGGGGCTGGAAATGCATTTATGAAAGATGGGTTTTCACCCGTATGTGTGTGTGTGTAAATGTGTATGTGGGTGGGTGCAAATTTGGGATATATATATATATGTGTGTGTAGTACCTGTTATGATGCTTAGAATGTTAATTATAAGTTTAGATCATGTTATAAGATGATTTGGGACTGATTTATGTTAATTTAGTAAGGGTTAGTTTCCCAAACTTCCAAACTGTGGCCCATGCGCCAATGTTAAATTTACTAAGTGTTCCCAACCGCCCAGAAATCCCAAATGTCTGAACAGTACCCAACTGCCTAGATGTCCATGCGTCTAAGTCAAGCCCATGCGCCTGAATAATACCGAAGCATCTGGAATACTACCCAGAATGACTAAGTGTTGGGCCACGTGGGCCAAATAGTGCCCATGCGCCCAAATAGTGTCCATGTGCCCAGAACCTTCCCATGCGCCTAAGTGTTCCTATGCATCTAGAAGGCCAAGCGCCTGCATAGTGCCCATGCGCCTGCATAGTGCTCATGCGCCTAAAAACTTAGAAATATTTTTAAGAGGTTTTAATAGGAAGATCGATTTTTCTATAACAAAACGTGCTATACGAATGTGTAAAATAAAAAATTTTCGCGTTGACCTGGCAGCACGGCCCCAGCCAGGGGCGTTGCCCTTTGGACCCCACTACGGGCTGCCGCCCTAGAACCCCGCTGTCAGGGGCTGCCGCCCCGAACCCCGCTGTCTCATGAAAGGTCCGTCATGTTCTGTGATGACTTATTCGGTATGTGTATATGAATGGATGATGCATGATGTTTATGATGATGTATGATAATGTTATGATTATGTATGATATGTTTACTTATGCTCCATATTATGTATTATTCCGCGACCTACGCATTATGAGATGAGATGAACGTGAAGTATTATGTAACTAAAGCGAAAGTTAATGTTAATGATATGAGAAGCATAAAGAATGAATGAATGCATGCATAATGAACAAACGAATGTAAGAAAGTCTTGCAAGCAATGTATGGAGGTCCACACACAATGAGGGTGTTAGCTCAACAGTGTGCAGGTTAGCTACCCCGAAAGGATGCACACTGGGGTCTAATCCTTGTGATTGACCATACGTATGGATCTTTCCGCTTACCCTGGTATTGTGGTCAGGACACCGGCACAATGTATGGAGTCTATTTATAGACTTCGGCCCAGTACCCGCTTTATGCATGTCGGTGGGGTATAGCATGGCATTGGTCTGAATGAAGTTACCCCGGTATTGTGGTAAGGCTACCGGGCACAATGTACGAGAGCCTAATTATAGACTTCGGCCCAGTACCCCTTTATGCATGACGTTTGGGTATAGCCCGTGGCATTAGCCCGGAATGTAAGAAGATAACGAATGATAACGAATGATAATGATGACGTATGATGATGAATGAACAAAAGTTAATGAACGATGATGAAGATAATAATAAAATTATCTATTTGTATGTATGATGTATGAACACATATGAAAGTAAAGAACGGTTTTGAATGATAAGTGAAGCATTTTATTTATAAAACTAGAACTCACTCAGCAACACTGACTTTTATGTGTTTTCCAGTTGGCAGGTGATTGTTGCTGAGGATAGCATGGGGTAGCTACTTGGCATTTTTTTGGGATGACATCCATTTGTATAACAATGATGTTTTTATAATGTAATGCAAATTATGATATTTTGTAACAGTTAACTACACTGTATTATTTTGCAACAGCGTTTATTAATATATGAAATGGTTTTAATTAATTTCCGTTGTGATGTTTTAATAAATGTATGGTTTATGTGTGATGAATGACCAACTGTGAGGTGCCCGGGATCAGGGCCTTACAAAATGGGGAACTGGTGAAATGAGTTTAGAGTACTAAGAAACACAAAATGTAAATAAGACAGAAACTAGAACAACACACAAGCAGTTGGTTTTAAAGGTTGAAGTATATTGATCTTCTAGTTATTTACAAATGGTTTACAAGGTTCTACAAAACAACTTACTAAGTTACAAGAACAAGAAAATACTTATACTATAACCTACAGCCGCCATACTTTGAAGGCCAGTTGGATACCTGAACTACACAACAAAATCATGTACAGTCAAAAGGCAGATTGCCTTTTGACTAGTGACTATGACATACCATAGCTCACATCCTAATATATTACAAAAGGATAAAGTACATAAAGTGGAAAGTTACAAACTCAAGACCTGGATGTACAGTTTACTAAAAGCATGGACCTCTTCACCAACTCATGAAAGGTTGGTGACTTATCAGAGTGGCAGCGGAAAGTGGTTCAGCTTTAGCTATAAAGTACACCAGATAAAGCATGTATATAAAAGTCTTCGAAAGAAATTTGTCTTCAATGGTTGGCTTCGGAAGACTTTATCCTTGAAGCTTCGGAAGACTTCATCTTTGGCTTCGGAGAATATTGTGCTTGGCTTCGGAAGATTTCACACAGAATAATTTCTAAGGAAGTGTGAAACTTTGAAGCATTCTGCTTCAGTATACATGTGCATGCATGTAGGAAAGACTTTGAGTGTTTGGGTTGCATCAGCCTTACTAAACCTTACAAACTCCCCCTAGGCTGATGCTACCAAAACACTTTAAGACTCTAGATATTGACAGTCCTCATTAAGATGATGACCATCCCTTTCTTCATGAAATGGTCAGGATCACTTAGACTCTCATAATATCTTCTCATGTCAAAGAGATCATGCAGAGGTAGATTAAACATATCCTGCCATGTGTAGACATGTTCAATAACTTGATCTCTTATGACATCCTATCTTTCTGGATTTGTGGTGTATGTCCATGATAAGATGGGTCTTCCTGATGCCAGAGGAGCTGCTTGAATTGGAGTTGGTGGGGCATCCTCTTATTGCACATCCTCAGGATGTTCTGATCATCCTGAGGTTTTGTGGTGGATGTTTCCTTCTTCTTCTTCTTTGACTTTGGTTTAGAAACCATCCTTTTTCTCCTCTTTGAACTCTTTAACTGAGAAGACTGGCCTGCAGCACCTGATTGATCTTCTTTGTCTTTCTAAGTTGGGTCTTCCTCTTATAGGTTTAAATTAAGAGGGGACAGATCCCTGCTGTGAATCAGAAGTGGAAGTTTGCTGAGGTTCAGTAGGAGGTTCAAGTTGTGTTGTCTTAGGTGTTTTACCTTAGCCTCCACTTCCTGAGGGACCTGACTTGGTGGGGTGTGTAAGTCAACAAGTTCACCTCTTTGGATCTTCTGCTTGATCACCCTGATGTGCTCATCCATGGTGGATAGAGACATGGGACCAAGTCTCCTTCCGGAGAATCCATACAACTTTAAGAACTTATCATCTTCTGCCTATCAGCAGACTTTTCATGTTCTATGGATGATGGCTCTTAATTTTACAGCTTTTCCTTAACTTCCTTTTAGTGATCTTTCTTTCTTTGGCTACATCAAGTTCCAGTTGTTTGAGGTACTCAAACTCAATGTAGTCAAAGGGTAAGGAAAGAAGTGTATCAGCTTGATAGAGGCATGTGTCACTCAGGTAGTTGATCATATTGATCCTATCCTTTCTTTGTCTACCTGAGGTTCTTATGGTACCACATCCTCTTGTTCCTGAGTTTCTTGAACTGGTAAGAGAGTAGGCATATGCTTATAGAGCCTCTCCTTCTTCTTGCTTCTTTGATTTTCTGAAGAAGCTCTGCATACTCTTCTTCCTTTCTCTCTTTTGATAGATCCATGTCAGGCAGTTCATTCAACTCATCTAAGGCGAGAGAAATGATATTATCAATATCATAGTTCCTAGTCTGCAAGAAGTTTATCCTGACTACCCTTAACTCATCATCGTGAGTATTTGGTCTGGGGGCAGCCCTGATAGCACTTTCCATGAGCCTTGCAGACCTAGTAGAGGAACTTTCTCCCCTTAGCTTCCTTTTCCTCTCTCTCTCCTCCTCTCAATCTCCTCAGAAGTTAATTTCCTTTTCCTTTGTCACTCACAGACCTTTGTGACTTAGGGTGGAGAGAGCTTTGGCCTTCATGCTTGGTGTAGCTTCAAAGCTCTGGCCAGAGAGAGGTTGAGATGCACCTTCACCAGCAGGTGTCTCATCAAGAGTTTGAACATCTACAACAGTTGGTGGTGGGACAGGGCTCTCAGGTTGTACCACTGGGCCTTCAGTCAAGGTTTTCCCTTTAAAGCTAATCTTAGGGTCTGCCTTAACATCCAGTTGACCGATGGTATTGCTGATTGCCTTTGTCTTCCTCTAAGGCTAAACTCTGCAGTGTTCCTTTCTTGAACTCTTTGAAGAATAAGAGTTCTTCTAGCAGTATCATACCTCCACCCAAAAATATGAGTTAGAGTTGGTGGAGATGATACTGCTCTTAGGATGCCTTTCTCAAATAGACTCCTAATGACTGAGTCTATGCTGTCCACATCAATGTGGACTTGAGAAAGTTGGTGAGTATGCACAACTGCAAGTGAGGACGGTGAGTCCTCAATGTCCATACACCCTGAGGAACTCCCAGGTTCTGTGATTATAATGACTTCCTCCCCCTTTTTGGTAGCATCACCCTCTTGCACAGGGGAGCTTGGAGTTAGGTCAATTACATCCATAGGTTCTTGTGTTCCTGGTTGAGTTTCTTTTAAAGGTCTCCTAGCTAGTTCTCCTTGAGATAAGGTATCTCAAGTTGCTGATCCCTGACCCTGTAGTGGAAGGTAGTCACATGAGATTCAAGATGACTAACCTTGGAGACTAAATAGGTGCATGTTTTTGACAGTTTTTGAACCTTTAGTCTCAGATTCCCCTCATCTTCATCAGAAGAATCACTGGGGATGAGAGAATGGGACCAAGGTCCTCTTCCTCATCACCAGCATGGTGTTCTTAGCTACTGGATTCCTCTGCACAGTGACAACTTCAGTTGAAGTGTCCATGGGCTGAGTTGCCATGGTTGAGATCTGGATGATGTAATCACTTGCTAAAGTGAGAGCCTCTTCATATGGATATCCTGAACATGTACAGAAGTATCCACCTCAGTGATAGGTGACTGATGTGGGCTAGACCTAGATGACTCAAGAGCACTCATCTCCCTTTGAGGAGTGGTGTAGTAGGAAGACTCGTGGTACTCACTGGCATCTAATTCCTCATCAGTATAGAAGTCAAGGTTGGGAATTGGTTGTTTTAAATCTAAAGGCTGGGGATGGTAGCTGTCCCCTGAAGGTTGTTCACTTGAGTGTTGAGACTCAAAGTGAAGGCTTAAGGCTGTTGGGCTTGTGAGCTCATCAGGCTAAGCATGAGGAACCTCAACACTGATTCTTCAAGTGATGGGAGTGGTTTGCTCCTCAAGGGAAGTGGGAGCTCCAGTGTCCACTTCCTCCTGTGTAGGTGAGTATAGGGGCCTGCAAATACTCAATAGCTTGTGCAAGGGTTCGTTTGTGTTTTTCTTGGTAGGTGAGGGTGATCTGTGGCTGCTTTGGTGGTTGGGATATAGAAGGTGTGGGTTCAACACTAGCTTGTGTTACTAGGTTATCACCTTGAGCAATGAGCTCTAACTTTTGGGACAAGGGATGTTTCTACCCTAAGAAGCCAACAGTTGGCTTCTTCAAGATTTTAAAGATGTCGGGCTTCATATGTCCCAATTTAAGAATATTACCTGTTTCCCTCAACTTTGAGCCCAGTTCACAGTGAGAATGTATTGAACATATCTAGGGAACATGTAATACTCTAAGGAGTCTAAGTTTGCTACTAAATTTGTATAAACAAATTAAGAATACCTAACTTGACCCCCTGAACCATTCCATGTACTATAAAGGAGAGATCTTCAGGAATCTGATCCATCCTCCATGCTTGTTAGACAAGCCGTGGATGACCACATGAAGTAAGTACTTCCACTTAGATGAGACCTTCCCTTTCCTGAAGGTCTTTATAGAAAAATCTCCTTCATAGATCATCTGCTCAAAGGAATGATTGATAGCTTCCTTGGGGAAGAACACTCACCTTCTTCATCATCCAGCTAAAGATGAGTGTTGATGATGGTTGGGGTGATGAAGATGTTCTCCCCTGCACTGTGACAGACAGTGCCATCTCCCCATCCAAATGACCTCTTGGTAGGTATTCAAACTCTAGTAAATGATCCTCATAGAGAGGATGATCAATGGTAAGGGAGGAGGTGAAGTAGTTTGACAAAGCAAGAATTGGCATACCTATGAGAAATGGGGATCTTTCTCAGAGTTTAACAGTGCAACCTGATTGTGTTGCCTGTGTAACTGCATAGAAAAATCTGGGTCATTTCGTCTGTCAAGGTTGGCTATTTTGAGTAAGCTTAGATGTGAAGGAAGGATGAACGAAGGCGGTTTCAGAGAAAAATGGTAGAATTTAGGTTTGGACAGAAGATGAAGATGATAAAAAGGGGGGGAAACTGACAGGGTTTATGTGTGAAAAGGATTTGGGACAAAGTTAATGAAAGAGGATAAACTTTGAAATCCGGGAAGGCGGTCCCACCTCTGAAAAGTAGTTTGCTTTTTGCTCAAAAAGTTGTTTTCTTGGAATTCGAAAATCTTCCGAAGGTAAATTTCTTCGGAAGTTTTAATGAAAAGCTTCCAAAGCCAAAATGACTTCGGAAGAATTTCTCAAGGAGTTTTGACAAATTTGATTCGGAAGAGAATTTTAAACTTGGATGCTTTGTTCCACAAAACAAAGCTTCTGAGAGTTAATATCCTTCGGAAGAAAAAATGGTCCTTAGAAACATATAAGTGCCTAAGAGAGTTTTAAGCTTCGAAAGATATTTTAGAAATTTCTTCCGAAGGTAAATTTTACTTAGAAGGTTATTTGTCTTGAATGTATATTTTATTCTGAAGATAAAATCATATCTTTCGAAGAATCAAAATTTGTCAAAAATCTAAGAAAAACTCTTCAACAAGTTTTTATCCTTAGAAAACATGAGCTTATGAAGGTGATAGACTAGACAACTTAGGACACACAGATTTTAAGAAATAAATGAATTAGTTTTAAGAAAAAGCTACTCAAAGTTAATCATCCCAATAGCTGATATAAGATACTTAAATCTCTGTTCATCAAAGGCTTTTGTGAACAGATCAGCATATTATTCATTGTGTGTTAACCTTAACTAGTTTAATCCCTTTTCAAAGTTATCTCTATTTAAATGATACCTGATGTTTATGTGTTTTGTCCTTGAGTGCTGCACAGGATTCTCTATGATTGATATAGCACTGTTATTGTCTATATGAATGGGAGTCTCCTTGAAGTTGAAACCATAATCAAGCATCTGATTATGAATCCAATGCACTTGAGCACAGCAGCTTGTAGCAGCAATGTATTCAGCTTCAGCAGTTGATGTAGAGACACAGGATTATTTCTTGCATTGCCAAGAGACAACCCTTCCACCAAGGACTGACATCCTCCAGATGTAGACTTTGCATTCATATTGGAACCACCATAATCACTATCTGTATATGCATACAGATTGAAGTTAGAATTTGGGATACAAAGACCAAGTGTAAGGCACCTTTGAGGTATCTTAGATTCTCTTGACAGTGATGAGGTGAGAACATCTTAGGGTTTGCTTGATATCTTGCACAAATACTTGTAGCAAAACATGATATCAGGCCTGCTAGTTGTAAGATACACGAGAGACCCAATCATAGACCTATAAAGGTGTTCATCCACACACTCCCCCTCAAGATCAGGCCCAAGGGAGTGGTTTCTTGCTATGGGTGTCTTAGCCATCTTACAATCAGTCCTGTTGAACCTTTTGAGTATGTCCTGAACATACTTTGACTGACTTATGAAGATTCCATCTTCAACTCACTTGTTGAATTCCAGAAAGAAATTGAGTTCCCCCATGGCACTCATTTCAAATCTGTCTTTCACCAGCTTCTCAAAGTCTTTGCAGAGCCTTGGATTAGTTGAGCCAAAGATGATGTCATCTACATACACTTGAACTAGCAGTAAGTCATTTCCTGTCCTTTGATGAAGAGAGTTCCATGTATAGTACCCCTTCTGTATCCATGCTTGCAGAGATACTGAGATAGAGTCTCATACCACTTTCTTAGTGCTTGGTGTAGCCCATAGAGAGGCTTGTCAAGCTTGCAGACATAATCATGATGATCAGGATCTACAAATCCAGGGGTTGTGCCATGCACCTCTTCATCAATCACTCCATACAGAAAAGCACACTTGACATCAAGTTGATAGACATTGAAGTTCTTAGATGCAGCAAAGGCCAAGAATATCCTAACAACTTCTAGTCTTGCTACAGGCGCAAAGACATCAGTGTAGTCAATTCCATCTTGTGTGTATCCTTGAACAACTAGTCTAACTTTGTTCTTGATGATATACCTTATCATTTCTTATTCCTAAATACCCATTTGGTTCCTATAGTAGTCTTCCCATGAGGAAGAGGACAAAGGTTCCAAACCTTCTGTCTCTTGAATTGAAGTAGCTCCTCTTGCATGGCTTCAATCCAACTTCCATCCTTGAACCTCATCAACTTTCTTGGGCTCTATATGGGACAAGAAACAAGAGTGAAGACAAACATTTGCTTCATATGTTTGACCTCTTGTTCTTACCCCGATGTCAGCATTTCCAATGATGTTAGTGGGGGATGAGACTTGTGGATCCTTAGCTAAGGATCATAGCAAGTTGCTGAGACAGATCTAAATTAGAGAAATTTAGATCTGACATAGATGCTTCTTCCACCACTTCAACACACCTATCAAGAGAAATTGATCCAATGAGTGTGTGACATCATTGATATGTTCATGTATGGGGTGGTTATCAGCATCAAGAAATTCTTGATCACTGTCTTCTCCACCATCATCTTCTTCTGCATTTGAAGTTTCTTTGTTTGTCTGTTGAGCCTCTGAGCTGGAACTTGAAGGCATCTCAGATGTATCAGCTGAATTTGTCATTGTTTTGCTGATAGAAACTTCATTTGCTGAAGTAGTTACAATTGGAGTTGAAGATGTGTAACTTGAAGGTCTTCTTATCTCAAAATCTGGATCAGGATCACCTAGAGGTAAAATGTCTGTAGACCCTGAAACATTCTCAAAAGATTTGTTAAAACATTTGGTAACTAAGTCAAGATCAAATAGCCAATCCGGACCAGAACCTTTCACACTGGGAGTGTGCTCATCGAAAGTCACATTGGCTGACTCCTCAACTACTCTAGTTTTGAGATTGTATACTCTATAAGCTTTAGCTTGAGAAGAGTATCCAATGAAGTGTCCATCATCTGATTTCTCAGCAAACTTGGCAATTGATCTTTGGTATTCAAGATGCTGCATGGACATCCAAATGACCTGAGAAAACCAAATGAAATGTTTTTCTTATGCCAAAGTTCATAAGGAGTCTTACCATGAGTCTAACCATAAACTCTGTTCTACACATAGCAGGCAGTGTTGAATGCCTCTGCCCAGAAGGTGATCGGCAGTTAGAGTCAGACAACATGGTTCTAGCAGCTTCAATCAGTGTCCTGTTTCTTCTCTCAGCAACACTATTTTGCTGAGGAGCCCTGGGAGCACTGTATTGTCTTGTAATACCCATTTCATCACAAAATGTATCAAGGATTTGTTTTTAAATTCAGTTCTTGATCACATCTTATGGTTTTGACCTTGTGATCACATTGATTCTCAATTCTTAAGATGAAATTCTTCAGAATCTCAGGGGTCTCATCCTTAGTCCTTAGAAAGAAGACCCAAATGAATCTTGTAAAGTCATCTGTGATCACCTGACAGTAACAGATCCTTCCTAGACTCATACACTGGTGGGGCCCAAGAGATCCATATGTAACAAGTGTAGGGGTGTAATGATGGAGTTTCTTTCCTTAGGCTTGTGATATACCTTATATTGCTTCCCTTTCAGGATGCAACACAATGGTCATCCCTTGTAACTCTTTCTTTGGCATTCCAGTAACCAAATCATTCTTAATTAGCTTATTCATGTTTTAAAGTTTACATGGCACATTCTTTTATGCCAAAGAAAATAGTCATCACTATTGGCTTTAGATAGAAAGCATGAAACTTCCCCTGAGGAGAGATGTTTCTTGCAAATCCATCTTATACATGTTCCCTTTCCTGGGGGCTCTAAGCAGGATATGCTCATGAGGAATAATCACCCGAGCTTGAGAACAATGCATATGCTCAGTAAATAGCATGTTATGACTCTGATCACAAAATTAGGATACACTCAGAAGGTTGTACCCAAGCTCCTTGACAAAGTTACCTTTTAATGCTGAGCTTACCATTTTGACCTTGCCCTTCCAGAAATATAACCTCCTTCATCTCCTCCAAAAGCAAATAGTCCTCCATCAATCCTTTCAATGTTCTGGAGTAGTGACCTATTGCTGTCATGTGCCTGGAATAGCCCTTATCAATGATCCAGACATTTTTGTTTATCTTGAGCTGTTCCTGCACAAAAAAAATGATTAGTTACATTTGGAAACCCAGGCCTTATTAGTCTTGGGCATCAAAGGAAGTAGAATGTAATGAACAGTAATAGATCCTATAGTTGTGCTCTGAGGATCACTTGCTGTTGTTGATGGAGAACTTTCAGTCACTTGGTCTTTCCTTTACTTCCACACCACTTTGGAAGTTTGGACCTAACCTTCAACACTTCGAAGCATTGAGACTTTGGAAGTTTTGTGACTGAACCTTCGGAAGATCCTGCTAACACTGCAGCAGACTTCAGTGGTTCGGAAGTATTTTTCTTCCGAGACCAATCTTCTTCTGAAGGCAATTTTCCACTTGCGTTCTTCTTTCTTTTATAGCCTCCGAAGGAAACAGATTTCCTTCTGAAGCTGAGTTCTTCTTAGATCCCTTGGGAGTATCCTTCTTGGTCATATGAAGAGTACTCTTTGGATTGTATGGACAATCCATAGCAAGATGAGAGGTACTTTCACACATGACACAACTTATCTTTTTCTTCCAAGATTTTCTTCTGAGAACAAGGTTGACTTTGATCACTTTCCTTTCCACCTTCATTTGTAGATGTTGAGACAGTCCTTTGGGTTGAGGATTATTGTTAGAGTTGGATGGTTCAGGCTGTGTAGCAGTTGTACACAACGGATCAGCCTTCTTCTTGATGTGAGATGATTTGAATATGAACCAGAACTCTTGGTAGAAGAGTTGAGGTTGATGTCTTCAGTCTTAACCATGTCAAATCATGTAGAAATAAAAACTTGTTTCTGCTTAGAGTTAAAAGTGGCCTTGATCTCTTGAGCCCTCCTGGCCTTTCTTTTGCTCTTTCGGATCAAGTTCTTCCTCATAGACTTGGTCATCTCAAGCTTCCTGCTATGCTCAGAAGGATAGTGACCTTCTAAGAATCCTCCTCTTCACTCTTCTCAAGGAATTCTCACTACCACTTCTTCATCCTCTTCACTCAGGGGTCTATGTGAGGAAGCTCATCTTCATAAGTTCCACACCAGTTGATCTTACAGACAAGATTGTGTGTGGAGGAGCTATCTCACTAGATCCCAGTCCCTGCCTATTTTGATAACAAAACTTTTGCATGCAAGGATGAGGATATGATGTTCTTGAAGGTCTCTTCTTCAAGAACAATTTTTCTGCCCTGGCTTTGCTGATAACAAGCTCAGCCTGGCATTCAATTAACTTAGTTATGAGATCCTTAATCTGAGTCCTGTAATTTGTATGCTCATGTTTTAAAATTAAAATGGTTTTCTCTAAGTCCTCTATCTTTAACTTATAATCATTTTCAGCCTTTCTAAAATCAAATTTTAGGATGTTCAGGACTCAAGATCAGATCTCATCTCTAAGTTATAGGACCTGTATCTATTGACTTTAGCAATACATTTCGGAGTGCAAATATTTTCCAATACCTAGTTTCATCATGGTCAGCCATCAATGGTTGGTTTGGAGTTGCATCTTCCACCTGAAAGCTCCAGTCAAAGCCTCCTTCTTCAACAGCAACTGCAGCTTGCTGCTTTGGCTTCTCATTCTAGGTAGCTTTATTAGTGTAGTTTGGTCCAGATTGTGCTTGTCCACCAATTGTTCTCGGTGCATTGCACTCCCTAGCAAAGTGACCCATCAAGTACAGTTGTAACACTTAACTTTGCTTTGTCCATTCCAAACTTTCCACTGGCTGTATTGCTGGGAAACTTCCTTCCTGTCCTCTTGTAGAATCTCTTGGCTCTGTGAGTGAGAAGAGCCATTTGCTGGACTATCTCCATGTACTCCAGGTCATCTGGATGATACAGCCCAGGTCTTCAAAGATGAATAGGAGGCTGTCACAACTTTCATAGATGACACAAGACTCAAGAAGAACTTGTCTCTTGGAATGGCTTCCTTGAGTATGTCTCTATTGGTGTCTCCTAGAAGGTGATGAAAGGACCCTTTGTGAGATGTTACTGTAGCATATGAGATGGTGCTGGGGTTCTATGCTATCCTTTCAGTCACATGAAGGGCTGAACCCATTTGATTACTGGAGTTACCAGATGAACCTTGCATGTTCATCTCCATCTGGTATCCACTGAGAATGCCATACAACTATGTCAGAGTGAGAGTCTTAAGGTTCTTAGTTCTCTTGATTACAACACATAAGTGTCCATTGCCTAGGAAGAGAGGACATAAACTTCCTTCAATGTCCCTGCTATCAAGAGTTACTCCAACATCCACTAGGGTATCCACAATCTTAACATACTGAAGTATTGTTGAGTCATGGTCTCACCGTTTTGAAGGTGAAATTTTCAAACTGCTGCTTCAGGAGATCCTTCTGTTTTCCTTGGCTTTAGTAGAACCGTCATACATTAGTTTCAATGCATCCCACAGCTGCTTAGTTTTTGCATTTTTGAAACCTCTGTAACAGAGTTTGGAAGAGCAGTCTAAAGGGCTATCATGGTTTTTGATCAATTTCTACTCTTTTCTATCTTCTTCTGAGTAGTCAGCCATAACCTTGGGGATCATACCACCTCCAGCAGTAGCTGAAGAGTTTTTGGTATGTAAGGTCCAGTGACAATAGATTCCCACATTCTTGAGTCTTAACATGATAAACCTTCCATTCTTCTTCACCAAGTGTAAAGTGATCAAGAGTGATCAGTGGGGACTTTGTCATGTTCCAGTTTCCATATCAGCTTTAGAGATAGCTGCCATTTGAAGGGTTAAGTATTTTTGTGTGTGTGAGGGACCTTAAGATGGTGAGATCTTATATCAAAAACCTGAGACGCTCTGATACCAATTCAGGACGGGTGAAGGTGTATGCACTTGTATACACAACAACACAAAGAGGACAGTGTATGAAAACACTTAACAATTCAACTGGGGAACTGGTGAAATGAGTTTAGAGAACTAAGAAAGACAAAATGTAACGAAAAAAATTAGAACAACACACAAGCGTTGGTTTCAAGGTTGAAGTATATTGATCTTCTAGTTCTTTACAAATGGTTACAAAGGTCTAAAAACAATTACTAAGTGACAAGAACCAGAAAATACTTATACTATAACTACAGCCGCCATACTTGAAGGCCAGCTGAATACATGAACTAGACAACAAAATCCATGTAGAGTCAAAAGGCAGATGCCTTTTGACTAGTGACTATAACATGCCATAGCTCACATCCTAATATATTACAAAAGGATAAAGTACATAAAGTGGAAAGTTACAGACTCAAGACCTCAATGTATAGTTAGCAAAAGCATGGACCTTTCACAACTCATGAAAGGTTGGTGACTTATCAGAGTGGCAGCGGAAAGTGGTTCAGCTTAGGTAAAAAGTATATCAAATAAAGCATGTAATATAAAGTCTTCGAAAGAAATCTATCTTCAATGGTTGGCTTTGGAAGACTTTGTCCTTGATGCTTCGGAAGACTTCATCTTTTGGCTTCAGAAGATATTGGTCTTGGTTTCAGAAGATTTCACACAGAATAATTTCTAAGGCAGTGTGAAACTTCCAAAGCATTCCACATCAGTATACATGTGCATGCATGCAGGAAATACTTTAAGTGTTTGGGTTGCATCAGCCTAACTAATAACCTTACAATATATGAATATATATATATAGTACATATATATGTATATGTATATATGTATATATTATATATATATCTTTGTATATTTTTTAATGTGTGTGTGTATGTATATATATGTATGTATATTATGTGTGTTATATATGTATATATTTGTATATATTGTATATATGTATATATATGTATATATGTATATATCTAATATATAATATATACACATATATATGTATATATATTACACCATATATATGTACGTGTGTATATATACACATATATAAGTATGTGTATAGATATAGACATAGATATGTGTGTATATATTGACATACATATATGTGTGTATATATACATACAATATTTATATATATATATATACACATACATATATGTATATATATAAATAGATATGTATGTGTGTATAATATATGTATATATATACATTCTTATGGTATATATATACATACATATATGTATATAATTATATACATACATAAAATATATATATATATATATTATATATATGTACATACGCATTTAGCTACACTTCAGATCACGAATTTCCTAGTGCCTGAGGAAGACCCGGATGAGGACGCAGAAAGAAGAACCTGAAGAAGCACTTGAAGGCAACAAGTCGATGAACCTGACCACAGCATGGGATCCATGATTCGAATGATTCTTTAGCTTGTCTATTCTTTATTCTTAGATTTTCTTTTTTTCACACCTAGATCGGAAGAGTTTTTCCCATCTGACTGATGTTTTTGGATTTTAGTATTTGGTTATATTCATTGTATACGTACTTACAATTTATTTCATTAGAAATTATTATTTGATTTATTAGTTGTGTGTGTGCTAAATTCTTTAATTTCTATAACTCGATGAAGTGAATATGTTTAATATTTGCTTATAGTATGTTTTGATTTTAAAGAATGTGTGGAAGAGGCCGTGACATGGCAGAGAGGTAGCTTACCATGATGCCTGCAGAATTGGCGGCACTAATAAATCAAAATGTTACAATGGCGCTTGCAAGCCAGCACCCTTCACAGCCGAACCCTATTGGTGAGGAAAGGTTCCTTACCCTTTTCCAAATCTGCATGATAGCTTCAATAACCTAATATCCATTCCAATATAATCATTATACTCAATTCAATTCCAGGACAACCGACTGCACATTCTAGTCCTTTAGGACTGTAAACCAATCCGTTCACTGGCGTTGAAGGGCGTAGGACTCTACGGTGGTTGAGAAGCTAGAATCGGTCTTCGAGATGGCAATTGCCCGGTGTCAAATTGGGTTAAGTATCCACCGGCACCCTGAATGGAGCTGCATTATCCTGGTGAAACACCCAGGTACAAATGTTAGGAGTTGAGATTGCCAACTAGACTACTTTGAGGATTTCAAGACTTTGATGAAGGACGAGTACTGTCCTCGAGAAAAGGTGTCAAAGTTGGAGATAGAGTTCTAGAACCTTAAGATGACAGGTTCCGAGATCGAGGCGTACACAACTCGATCTCATAAGCTTGGTACATTGTGTCCCAACATGGTTAATCCTCCTTCCTTGAGGATTGAGCGATATCTTCATGGCCTGTCACCTGATATTCAGAGTATGTTCACCGCTTCGAGACCAAACACCATACAGGAGGTGCTTCGACTTGCCCATAGGTTAACGCATCAGGCTGTAGCACAGTGTAAGCTACCCCCGCGGGTTCTACGTTAACTGCCACTAATGGCAATAATAAGAGAAATAGGAGTCTATCCTAACATTAAGTAGAATCTTAGCAGCAACCATAACGGTCACGAAAGTTTGACAACTCCCGTTCATCAACCAATCATCTTCTTCATCACAACATGGTAGTGGCTACACTGGAATGTTACCTAAGTGTGAAAAATGCAACCACCACCACAATGGGCCTTGTAATAAGAACACTTGTGAGAGATATGGTAAATTTGGCCACACTGCTAAGAATTGTTGTGTGAACTTAGTAGCTAAGCAACCCACGTAACAGGCGGAACAAAGAGGCTGTTACTAGTGTGGTCAAACCAGGCACATCAGGAGGAACTGTCCAAAAGTAAAGAAACAATAGTGATGGAAGTGGAGCTGATAACCGCAACGGAAACGATAATGGCAACGGAAATGGCAATGGCAATGGAAATGGCAATGGCAATGGTGGTGCAAAAGGTAGAGCCTTCGTCATGGGTTCAGGTGAGGCTCGTAATGATCCTTCTATTGTAACTGGTAAATTTCCCATCAAGGTTTTGCATCTGTGCTGCTTGATTCTGGTGCTGATAGGAGTTTCATTTGCATAAGTTCAGTCGATTACTAGATGTTAACTCTACAGCCTTAGACACAAACTATACGGTAGAAATAGCTGGTGGCAAGATTCTTGAGTCTTCTCATATATACCGAGGTTGTAAGATAAGTTTGTCTAGGCACGATTTTGATATTGACCTTTTATCTATTACACTCGGTAGCTTCGATATCGTAGTCGGCATGGATTGGTTGTCCCGGAACCAAGCCAAGATCATTTGTCATGAGAAACTCATTTGATTACCTTTACCTAATGGAGAGATACTCACGATGGAAGGCGACAAGAGTGGTGTTGTAGTCGGCATCATCACTTACATGAACGCTCATAAATGTTAAGTAAAGGGCACTCAGCGATTCTAGCCCTAGTTACTGAAAAGACCATTGAGGAAAAATGACTTGAAGATATTCGATTGTTAGAGATTTTCCAGAGGTATTTCCGAAGACTTACCTGCCTTCCTCCACATAGGCAAGTAAAGTTTTAGATCGAGTTGACACAGGGAGTGCCCCTATCGCTCAGGCGCCGTATCATTTGGCACCGAAGGAACTCTAGGAATTGTCAAAACAGTTGTAGGAACTATTAGACAAGGGTTTTATATGTCCTAGTTCTTCACCTTGGGGAGCACCTGTGTTATTCGTGAAGAAGAAAGATGGAACATTCCAGATGTGCATTGATTACCGAGAGTTGAACAGGTTACCATGAAGAATCGATACCATCTTCCTGATATCGATGAACTGTTTGACCAACTGCAAGGATCGAGTTACTACTCGAAGGTTGATCTGAGGTTGGATATCATCAACTTAGGGTTTGAGAAGAAGACATATCCAAGAAAGCTTTCAGAACTTGATATGGGCACTTTGAGTTCACAGTCATGCCATTTGTTTGATGAATGCTTGTGCAGTCTTTATGGATCTCATGAACCATGTTTACAAACTCTATTTAGACAAGATTGTCATCGTCTTCATTGATGACATACTCATTTATTCTAAGAATAGAGAGGAAGATGAGGAACACTTAAGGACTATTCTAGAGCTTCTGAAAACCGAATAGCTATATGCCAAGTTTTCCAAGTGTGACTTCTGGATGAGAGAAGTACAATTCCTAGGGCATGTGGTTAATGAGAATGACATCCATGTTGATCCGTCTAAGATTAGGCAATAAGAACTTGCCGGCGCTGATGACGCCTACGAAGGTGCGCCAATTTCTCGGATTAGCGGGTTATTATCGGCATTTCATAGATGGATTCTCCAAAGTGGCACAACCTTTGACTGCCCTAACTCACAAAGGAACCATCTACAATTGTGGTAGGGAGGAAGAAGCCGCTTTCCAAGCGCTTAAGGATAATTGTGTAGTGCATTGATCTTGGCATTTCCTGAAGGAATAGACGACTTCGTGGTGTATTGCGACGCGTCAATCCGGGGTTTGGGTTGCGTGTTGATGCAACGTGAGAAAGCGATAGCTTATGCATCGAGACAACTTAAGGTGCATGAGAAGAACTATACAACTCGTGATCTAGAACTGTGGTATTCGCACTCAAAATCTGGATGCAATATCTATATAGAACCAAGTGTACGATATTCACTGATCATAAGAGTCTTCAGCATATTTATGAGCAGAAGGAGCTGAACATGAGATAGCGATGATGGTTGGAACTTCTGAATGATTACGACTGTGCCATCAAGTATCATCCGAGTAAGGCTAATGTGGTAGCCGACACCCTCAGTCGGAAGGAAACACCAAAACCTCGTCGGGTGCGCGCATTATAGATGACCATACACTATGATCTACCAGTGCAAATCAAGGGTGCTCAATCTGCGGCCTTAAAAGATAAGAACTTAAGCAAGGCACGGAGAAATAGTTGGAGATCAAAGCTGATGGAATCTGTTATTTCATGGAATGGATCTGGGTACCACAATATGGGGATTTATGAGAGCTAGTAACGGATGAAGCTCATAAGTCATGTTACTCAATTCATCTATGTTCAGACAAGATGCATCCGGATCTAAAGAGTTTTACTGGTGGCCGAACATGAAAGCTGAAATTGCAACCTATGTAAGCAGATGTCTAACTTGCTCTAAAGTTAAAGTGGAATAACAGAGACCATCCGGTTTACTTCAACAGCCGGAAATCCCAGGAATGTGGAATTGGGAGCAAATCTCAATGGACTTTATCACAAAGTTACCCAGGACTCCCAGTAGATACGATACCATTTGGGTTATAGTAGATCTCTTAACAAAATCCGCGCACTTTCTGGCTATCCGAGAGACTGACCGAATGGGAAGCTGACATGAATTTACTTAAGGGAAATAGTCTCTCAGCATGGCATGCCAATATCTATCATATCTGATCGTGACGCTCGGTTCCCCTCTCACTTCTGGCAATCATTGCAACGATCATTGGGAACGCGGCTGGACATGAGCACTGTGTATCACCACAACTGATGGTCAAAGTGAGCGTATGATTCAGACACTAGAAGACATGTTGCATGCATGTGTAATTGATTTTGGCAATAGTGAGAAACTCACTTTCCATTGGTCGAGTTCTTCTAGAATAACAGTTATCACACCTCAATCAAGGCCGTACCATTTGAGGCACTATATTAACGTAAGTGCCGATCACCTATCTGTTGGGTAGAAGATGGAGAAAGCCAACTTACAGGTCCTGAGCTTGTGCGCGAGATGTTGGAGAAGATCGTGCAAATACGTAACCATATGGCAGTGGCATGTGATCGATAGAAGAGTTATGCTGATAAACGTCATAAACCATTGGAGTTCTAGGTTGGTGATAAGGTACTATTAAAGTCTCACCTTGGAAAGGTGTAATATACTTAGAATCATGGGAAACTAAACCCTAGATAGCTTGGGCCATTTGAGATTGTTAAACGGGTTCGCCCAGTAGCCTATCAACTGAATTTACCCGAAGAGCTCAGTGGAATACACAACGTGTTTCACGTATCAAATCTGAGGAAGTGTCTAGCCGACGAATCACTTGTCGTTCCACTAAAGGAATTGGAAGTTGATGAACAGCTTCGTTTCATTGAGGAACCAGTTGAGATAGTGGATCGAGAAGTCAAAACCCTAAAGCGTAGCAAGATTCCTATTGTGCGCGTGAGATGGAATTTGAAGCATGGAACATTATTTATAGGAATGTGAGGAACAGAAAAATATATTCATAACTATTCAAAGATCAAGCGTCTACTTCTTAAGGTATCATTCTTAATAACTTTCCTTTAAATTTCAAGAAGAAATTCCCTTCAACAAGGGGATGATGTCACAATACGTGCCATTTCGTACTTTCCTTGTTTTGAATTGTTCTGAATTCTTTTGTTCTGTTGAATTTTACTGAACCTTATATTTTAATTTTCGGGATGAAAATTACTTCAACAAGGGGATGATGTGACACCCCATGTTTTCAGGTTAACGTCGTTAACATTTACGTTTACATCTTTAAATTTTCCTCTACATATTAACCTAGTGACTAAATTAATAATTAGTGTCCTAATTAATATCTACCCAAATTAACCTAATCTTAACTTAGTAATAATAATAAAATAAGTTTTATCAAAATATTAACCTCATGAGGGACTAATGGTGCCAAATTTCTAAACTTAATCATATTAATTAACTTAAGCCCCATTCACGGTTCCATCCTCATCAACCCCTTCAACCTCCTCCTAACCGTAACCCTAATACGGGCGCTTGCTTTCACCTTCGAGAAAACTCATTCGGCCATCTCCTTTCTCCCTGCGTGTGTCTCTTCGGCAACCGTACGCCTCCGGTGACCGAGCATTGACCATTGCAGCCGGTATGGTAAGTTCTCTTCTTCTAATTTTTTTCACTATACGTATCGGTACGGTTTCATTCTCGATTTTGGTTTGTGGTATAGTTTTCGGTTGTGGTTTTCCCGGATGGGTGTGCTCGATAGGGTACCCATGTGCGTGATCTTTGCGTGTGTATGGTTGCCGGAGAACGGTGGTATGGTGCGTTCATTCATAAATTCCGCACGTGGTCGGGTATGTTATGTTTGGGTGTGTGGTTTCGGTCTGTAATTCCTACCGTTATATGTGTTTATGTGATGCATATGCGTATGGCAGTGTATGCGTGTGTGGGTGTGCTGCCATAAACGTGATTATAGCCCCTTGTATGTATCTATGTGTGTGCTCATATATATATGTATGTGTTGTATGTATGTGTTTTTCAAGCAAGGAATATGGTGGGGGAAATCTGCAGGGTGTGTCAGTTCGTAAGCATGTAATGGTGCAGTTATGGCTATAATATGAGTTGTGATGTGTTTATGTTTTGTCAAGAGTTGTATAGGGTGTGCTTGCTGCATTTTGTTTATGTTTTCATTAATAAATGTGTTCTGCGAATGTATGTATGGCTTGGGTGTGGGTTTTGGCATGCATATATGTGTACATGGGGGTAATACACATGTAGTATGTAAGTGCTATGTGTGCTTGATGATGTGTATATGTGCGTGACATTGAGTTGTGAGTATGGATTAGGTACGCTTATGGATTAGCTATGCTAACAAGCATAGGCGGGTGCTAGTCATGCATGTGGAGTATGGTTCATGTTGAGATTTGATTTTTGGTGGGTTAATGGTGCTAATTGAGAATGTTTTGTTATTATAACGAGCATGGTGATTAAGCAACCTAATCATGTTATATGTGTACCCATTATATGTGTGTGCATAATATATATATTATGTGCGTAATGTACATTAAAGCATGTCCTTCGTTTGGGTTGCTGTGCATTCATGAGGGTGGATGACGTATTACTAAATGTATGAGTTTTATTATAAAAATTTCATAACTTGTTGGTACACATGTCCCCAGTTCTAGTCTAGTGAGCTACAATGTAATAGAACTTCTTCTTGTAACACATATGTAACGTTTGATCATTATAATGAGAATCTCTTCTATATATGTTTATTGGTTGTTTACAATGTTATATCTATTCATATCAATTATTATTACACGCATATATGACAATGTTATATAGGTTTACAGTTGTTAGACATAGTTTGAACATCAAAGGTTCAAGAATGTGTTTAACTAAGTAATCTGATTCAGTCGCACGACTGGACCATACGAATGGTCCAGTCACACGAATGAACCAGGTGATTGAGTCAATCGTACGATTGAGTCATAAGACTGACTCAGTCATCCGAATGAACCAATCGTATGACTCAGTCGCACGACTGAGCCAGTCGTTTGGCTCAGTCGTACGAATGATAGCTGTAACCTATAAATACCACTTAATTCGTGGAAAAACATAACACTTGAATACTTGAAACCCTAGTCGACCCAGAGCGTCCTGTTCGTCCATTCCAACTTCATAGAACGTCTGAGATCAATCCTAGTCCATTCTTAACGTTTTCTAATCGTTAGGTTTGATCTTGATTACGTTCTCCCTGATTGGATCACCAATCAAATAGGATTCCGCACTATTTGATCCGGTATAACGAAGAATCAGTTAGTACTCCGTACGTACACGGTCCTAACAAGTGGTATCAGAGCATAGGCTCTTGATTCTTCGTGGATTCAATCAAGTTTTTGGTAAAGTCAACGTTTTTACGCGAAAAGATCCAATCTTTCTACTAAAAATCAAGTCTTTACGTTTGCATGTTCTGAAAAATCAATATTTTCCGACTTTCAACCGTCTAGGGTGTCAAAAATTGGTTTTAGGTCAAAAGTTGCGAAAAACCTCGATTTCAGCAGTCTCAGTCGCACGATTATCTCAATCGTACGACTAAAGTCCAGTCGCTTAGTTCAATCGTCCGATTGAGTAATTCGCTTGTTCAATCGCCCGGTTGAGTCGTTCGGTCTGTTCAGTCGCTCAAGTGTCATAATCGTCTGTCCAGTCGCCCGTTTGAGTTTCAATCGCACACTGTTAGTGATAGTCACCTATTCAGTCGTACGACTAAGTTCAATCGCACGATTGTATCTCAGTCGCTCCCCAGTCGCCCTTTCAGTCGCATACTCAGTCAAATTCATTATGGACTCTGAAAATTTCGCGTTCTCAGCAGGGAAAGACTCAAGGATCCAAAACTTACTGCTTCTGGAGAATGAGATTGGTAACCACAATAAGCCACCTAAGCTTCTGTCTATTGATGAGTTCCCGCAGTGGAAGCAGAGGTTTGAGATTCATCTCAATGGTGTGGACACTAATCTTTGGAATGCTATTGAAACTGGTTACACCATGCCAGTTGGTGCTGATGGTTTGCCATTAACGTTGAGTGAAATGACTGATGCTCAAAAGACTGCCTATAATGCTGAAAAGAAAGCTTACGCAATGGTCACCCAGTCTATTCCTAAAGAGATCTTCCATCAGTATTCTGATCATAAACAAAGCAAGAAATTCTGGAAAGCTCTCTAGAAAACGATATGAAGGGAGCTCAACTCTGAAGTCTTTGAAGGCCAAAGCACTTAAAAAGGAATTTGATAATTTTTCTGCTATTGGGAATGAGAGCTTGGACGACATTATTGACCGCTTCTATCATTTGATGAGTGAACTTCACACTCATGGGGTAACCACGTCTAAAGAAGAAAAGGTCTCCAGTTTGGCTGATGGACTTCCAGAAAAGTGGGATTCGTTTATTTCCACCTTGAGACACAATTCAGTTCTTGAGACATTGGATATAAATGACTTTATCCTGAAATTGCGAGAGGAAGAAGTTAGACACAAGTACAAGGCAAAGAAGGGTTCATATGCTCAGGATCCGACACTCTACAATGTGACTCCAACTCCTATTGCCAAGTCTTCAAATGCTCCTCTGCAAACTGCTTTTGTTACTAATACATCTGTATCTGGACAAAGCTCATCATCTGTTGGTGAGTCAACGGTCTCATCAGGGGTTCAACACAGTGTTACTGCAGCTCAATCGACAAAGTTAGTAACAGAGAACTTGGTAAGGTAACTGTGGAAGTGGCCAAGGAACACATGGACCTGCTTGCTGCTGTGGTCCATTCCTATGATGGTTTGGTTGCTGGGAAGATAGGGAACTGCCACTTGGCTGATGAAGACTATGAGCAGGTGGATGAGAATGAGTTGAGAGGATGGATATTATGTGGGCTCTCGCAAGTGCTGTGCGACGAGCAAAGAAATTTGTGAAGAAAACAGGTCAAAATCTGGTGGCTACAAAAGATACTACTTTCGGCTTCGACAAGTCAAAAGTCACCTGTTTCAACTGTGGGGAGAAAGGACACTTCAAGCGGGAATGTGTCAAACCTAAGAAGACTGGAAATGGAAACCCATTCTCCTCCTTCACAAAGCAAGAGAAAGAGAAGAGGCCAGCTTCAACCAGCAGTGACTCAAAGGCTATGGTGGCGCAAGGTGATGAATGACAGGACTGGTCCTTTCGATTCTTATCTGATAGTGAAGCCAACATAGCATCTGTTGATGATCTCAATGAAGACTCAGCCAGTAAGGGGGAGCACTCGGCTGAACCTGACACTGCTGAATTGGATGAAGTCACAGCTGCTGTTGATCAACTTATTGAAAATGAGTTGAATGCTGAATCTGAAGCACAATCTGATCCTCAAAATGCTTTCATGGCTGGAACGTCTACATCTGCACAGGTAGAATCGAAAGACGAACTCTTTGCTAGACATGTTTGTGCTGAATGTGATAAATTTAGGGAAAGCATTGATCTTAAATTTGCTAGGTTATTAGATCACAATGATAACTTAGTAAATGATTTAAAATTATGCACTGAGGCAAACAGAATCTTAAAACAAAATGAAAACAGCTATAAAGAAAAAGTTGAAGCTTTAAAGAAACAGTTAAAAGAAACTGAGGTTGTTGCATTTAACCAAGAAAATGATATCAAGTTTTACTTAAAAACAATCGAAGAAACTAAGAAGGAACGAGCGGTTTTACAAGTTGAAAACGAGTCTTTGAAACAAAAACTCCACAGTCTAGCTAGTTCCTCACATATTTTGAAAAACTTGGTTAAAGAACGCAACAACGGGGAAGGTTTGGGATATAAGGTTGTGCCTCCACCACATGAGATCCTATTGAACACCAAACAACGTCCAATTAATAATAACCCAATAAAGGATCATGTGGTGACAACTCCTCTGGTCAGCGATCCGGACACAACAGTTAAATCTGTCCCTCCGGCTACTGACCAGAAAGCATCATCATCAGGCACAACTGGCACACAAGTCACTGTAAACCGGGTGGAAGAAAATGTTCAAGCATCTCTTGGGTTGGGTCAAAATCGACTATCACACAACCTAAGAATTCTAAAACCACTCAATCTAAATCGGTGAAACAAGAAACCCATCATCTTTCAAGACAAAACTTTCATAATGTTAAACAAGTTAAATTTGTCAAGGGAGGTGAAAGCCTTAAAAGTGAGAACAAAAAGAAAGAACCTGAAGTTTACTCACCGCCCCACAAGAGATCTCCTAGCCCTGATGAATGGAGGTCCTGCTATACTTGTGGATAGCGCGGTCATATTTCTACAAATTGTCCTCGCTATCAGACTCCAAGAATTAAGGTTGAGCTAAACAACAAAGTTAATCTAGATACAAAACAGCGATCTAAAACTCCTGTGAAAGTTTACTCATCGCCCACAAGAGATCTCCTAGCCCTGGCAACACGGACAAGTCACTGACAAGTCTGTGATGCCAGTGTCGAAACCTGTTTCTGAATCTAAACCATATGCTCAAACTGTAAATCAGTCTAAGGTTTACCACAAACAATCCTTTCACAGGGATGGTTTGTGGAAAGCTAAAACGACTGATGATTCTGAAAGCAAGGACAAACTGAAAGTTGAGGTTCCACCCACTGATAAAGGACAGTGGGTCGAATTCATAATGGTTGATTCCTCTGGGAAACCCAAGCCAGTCAAGGCTTGGGTCCCCCTCCTTAACAGATTATTTTGATTATGTGCAGGTTGTCCGCTATAGTGCGTCTACAAATACATGGATCGTGGATAGCAGAGCTTCCAGGCACATGACGGGAAATAAGTCTCTCCTTTTCAATGTCAAACAAATTAAAGGGGACACGTTTCCTTTGCTGGAAACAAAGGAGGATACATTACAGCTCAGGGAGAAGTAGGTAATGAAAAGGTAAGGTTCGACAAAGTCAACTTTGTTCAGCAATTAGAAAACAATCTGCTTTCTGTGTCTCAGATTTGTGACAAGGGCTTCAAAGTCATGTTTGACAATCGCAAATGTTACATTCTAAAGAAAGAAATGGATATTCCAGAGGAGCAGGTATTAATGTCCGCATCTAGATATAATGACTTGTATGTTCTAGATATGTCTAATGCTTCTACTAGTGCTTCTACTGTTCAATGTTTCTTATCCAAAGCTACAGAGAAGGACTCCATTTCGTGGCACAGAAGAATGGGACACATTAATCATAGGAAGATGAATCATCTGATTCATAACAACTTAGTTGATGGAGTTCCTGTCAAGAACTTCAAGCTTCCTGATTTCTGTGTCTCATGCAAGAAAGGAAAGCAAACCAGGAAATCTCACAAGACCAAGAATGTCAATTCTATCGAGATGCCCCTGGAGCTACTGCACATGGATTTATTCGGTCCAGTTAGCACGAAGAGTATTGCAGGAGACTGGTACTGCTTCGTAGTCACTGATGACTACTCACGATTCTCGTGGGTGATGTTTCTGAAAGCAAAGTCAGAAACCTTTGAGTCATTCAACGTGCTGGTCACCACTCTGGAATCACTTTACAAACTGAAGGTGCAAAAGATTCGCTCAGATAATGGAACCGAGTTTAAGAATCAGTGGATGGATGCTTTCTGCAAAGAAAAGGGAATTGTTCATCAATTCACCTCTGCATACACACCACAGATGAATGGAGTTGCTGAGCGAAAGAACAGGAGTCTGATCGAGAAGGCCAGGACATGTTGGTAGATTCAAAATTGCCAGTGCAGTTCTGGAACGAAGCTGTTGCAAATGCATGCTACACACTCAATCGTGTGTCAGTAGTGAAGAGGCACGGGAAGACTTGCTATGAGTTATTACAGAAGCGTAAACCAAACTTGGAGTATTTGGAACCTTTCGGTGCTCCTTGTACGCTTCTGAAGAAAACTCAAGAAGGAAAGTTTAATGAAAAGGCAGATCAGGGGATCTTTCTGGGATACAGTATACCTGAAAAACGAGTTTACAACAACTCTACTGGTCAGGTAGAAGTATAGTGTAATGTTGACGTTCAACGTTTCACCATCCCCCCTGCTGGAAAAGGTCCATCGTCATTCTTTGACTACGATGGCTTTTTCAAATCATTCAATCTTCCTCAGATAGATTCAGATGACAATATTGCAACTCAGATGATGCACGATGTTCTAAACTCACCAAATCTAGATACTAGCAATACAACTCCTGCAAGTGGTTCATCGGGATCTGCCACAGCTGATCGGGATGATAGTGAGGACTCTTCAGAAGATGAAAAAGCAACTGAAGCCAGCAATGCACCAAATTTTGATCAAGAAGGAAGCTCTTCATCTGCTATACCTACATCTGGAAATACAGATACTGAACCTCCAGTCACAACTTTGGACTCTGAAGTTGTTGTTCCTACAACTCCCATGACTAGTATCAGTACGAGTCATCTGCAAGATGCTATCATTGGTGATCTCCACTCTGGAGTGCAGACTAGAAGTCAATTGTACACTGCTGATTACGCTGAAGTAATGGAAAAGGGCTACGTGAATGATGGCGCTTACAGATGTTTTGTCTCTCAAATTGAACCCAAACACGTAAGTGATGCCCTTAAGGATGAAGCCTGGGTTAATGCTATGCAAGAGGAGTTGCTACAGTTCAAGAAACTTGGAGTATGGACTCTTGTTGACGGAACCAAAGGAGTCAAAGTAATTGGTACCAAATGGGTACTTAAGTGCAAGAAGGATGAGCAGGGTGTTGTTATTAGAAACAAGGCACGGTTGGTTGTTCAGGGCTTCAGACAAGTTGAAGGAATCGACTACAATGATGTCTTTGCTCCAGTAGCAAGAATGGAAGCTATTCGCATCTTTCTAGCCTACGCCTCTTACATGAAGATCAAAGTCTATCAACTAGATGTAAGAGTGCATTCTTGCATAGGGAAATCCGTGAAGAGGTATATGTTAGTCAACCTGAAGGATTCGAAGATCCATATCATCGGGACAGAGCCTACAAGCTAGACAAAGCTCTGTATGGGCTACATCAGGCTCCTCGAGCTTGGTATGAAAAGCTTTCCACCATCTGTTGAAGCACGGCTTTCGCAGGGGTGTGATTGACTGTACATTATTCATCAAAGAAAAGGATGGTGATTTGCTTCTGGTGCAAATATATGTGGATGACATAATCTTCGGTTCACGAAACGAAGAGTTATGTAAAGAGTAATCTGTGATGAAGGCTGAGTTTGAGATGAGTGCCATGGGAGAAATGAAGTTCTTCCAAGGATTACAGGTGGATCAAACCCCTACCGGCATCTTTCTGCATCAGACTAAGTATGTAGGTGACATTCTTAGTCGCTTTGATATGGAAAATGTTTCTGCTGCTGGTACCCCACTCGCCACAAATCATGATGTGGTTCCTGATGAGAATGGGGATTTGGTGGATGCCATCATGTATCGTGGGATGATCGGATCTCTCATGTATCTCACTGCCTCGCGTCTGGATATCATGTATGCCACATGTTTATGTTCCCGATATCAAGCGAAACCCAAAGTAAATCATCTGATTGGAGTAAAGAGGATTTTTCGTTATCTGAAGGGTACTCCAACACTGGGGTTGTGGTATCCTCATGATGATGACTTTGAGCTAACAGCGTATAGTGACTCGGATTATGGAGGCTGCAAAATGAATTACAAGTCTACGTCAGCAGGATGTCAATTTTTCGGGAGAAGATTGGTAACTTGGCAGTGCAAGAAGCAGACATCAGTTGCTCTATCTACCGGTGAAGCTGAATACGTTGTCGCCGCCATCTGCTGCTCTCAAATCATTTGGATACAACAGCAAATGCGGGATTACGATTTGCATTTCACTTCTACTCCTATATTTGTTGATAATTCTACTGCAATTGTAGTAACTAAAAATCCGGTCCAACATCCTAAGACCAAGCACATAGGCATCAGGTATCACTTCATACGTGACTGCTATGAAAAACATTTAATTGATGTGGTCAAAATTAACACGGATTTTCAACGCGCTAACCCTATACCAAACCATTTGATAAACCCAGATTTTTCTATCTGCTAGAGGTCAACGGGGTTAAAAAGAAAAGTTATGTTATATTAGAAGAAACAGATACATAGTCCGACACCATTTTTTTAATTATTTTCGTATTTCTTTTATTTTAATTTTTTTAATTTCCTTGTCGTATAAAATCCAAAAAACACAAAAAGATTTTCTGTTTTAGAATTTTAGGGGGAGATTATTTATTTCAGTATTCAATTACTTAAAAAAAAGGGGGGGAAGGTAAGTAAAGCTGAAAAGGCATAGACAAAAAGACAGGAAATGTGACTCAATAAAATGGAAAGTGATAGTACACAGGCATCGGGTTACTTGGAACACCAAAAGGATTTTTGGTTTTGCAAGGTTAATTAAATCACAGAAAATTATAAATCCGAGAAGTCTAAGTCTAACAAAATGGGAAAATGATAGTACGCTTGGTTGGTATAGTAATTACACGGAGAAAGTTGATCTAGGGAGGTGCTAGTTCACTATACGATGTGTCAGTAGATTCAACACAATAGACGAGTAGACGTCATTGGCAAACTCAATCTAAACTAAATGGTTCAACCGACTGTGTGTTCCCATCTTATCACTGGTTAACACAATCAGCTATTTCTGACAAGGGATAACGAGCAAATAAACGCCACCAAAGGTGTGAAAATGACCACAAAAGGAGCAAAGCACGAAAAAAATGAATACAAGCGCAATCATGCTGATAACAAAACGTTGTTGGTGCGTTATGTGAAAAAGAAAATAAGAAATGCTCTAACAAGGAGATAGGTTGTGTGCCTCTCTGTTGTGCGATGGCACTGACCTGAGGATAAGCATAACCTACATATTCTAGAATTCATTGTTGTTTGCCGCCTCTCTGCTGTGCGATGGCACTGACCTGAGGCTTGGCTTCTCTTTGAAAGCTCTAAGAATAGTCTCTTCTTGTCAAAATACCTATAGACCGCTCAAAAGTCCTCTAAGGAATATTGATTACCATATAAGCTTGGGATCCACAAATGTTGGTTGAAATAATATAACTTAATTCTTTACCAATATGTGTCAAAAGTCTGTGTATGGATTTAAGTGGACAAGTATACTGACAATGTCGTGTATGCACCGACTGAAGTTGATAATCAAAGTACATTACATATCATATCAAGCATGATTCCCAGTTAGATCTTAGAAGTCTTAGATGAGTGAGAAAACTATGATATGTAATTTATGCAAGTGTTTAAAGGTAAATACAAATCAAAGGTTCCAAGTAATGATGTTTGTGCATGTCTGATTCCATATGAGTCTGTCCTTGATATAATGTCAATGTTAATAGGCTACAGTCCTACCCTAACAAAAATCACAAAAAGATGTTCATTTTGTTCGTAGTTTAAAAGTTTTCTATTTATTAGTATAAGTGTGTCAATGTCGGACTGCGTATATTGTTATCTGGTAATGTCACTAAACGAGCTTAATGTTTATTTAAACAAATTGTTTCTGAAAGGATAAAAGTATCACGTCTGAGGTGATAAGTTGGATAAATGGATCACATCTGAGGTGATCGGGTGGATAAATGGATCACGTCTGAGGTGATCAATGGGTGTGTTAATTTAAAAGTGATCATGTCTGAGATGATCAATTTCACATAATGTTTTATAAATTGTTAAGTGAAGCTAATTGTCGGTGGGTAAAATGGTCAAAATGTCACAAGTATGGCCCAGTCGCACGACTGAATCATCAGTATGAACCAGTCGTACGAATGGAGCATACGAATGAGTACAATCATACGATTGGACATTGCGAATGCATCCAATCGCCCGATTGAAAGGACCGACTAGGTCAGATGTGCGAATAAAGTTTAATCGTGCGATTGGAAATGAACTATTGGGTGAATTGTACAAATGAATCTCAGTCGCACGACTCACTCATGCGACTAGACTCACTCGTATGACCGACCTATGCGACTGGCTCAGTCGCCTGACTGGGATTTGCCCTAGTATAAATACAGGCCGAATCAGCATCAGTCGCTCATTCACCCAAATCGCCCCTCCCTATACGCACGACCTAACGAACTGCTGCCAAATTTCATTTGATTCATACTTACCTTCGATTTGTGTGTTCTAACATTCTTCTAAGATTATACAGGTAATATTCGTGGTGTTTCATCGATAAAACCTATAAATGACATCTAGAATCACTCGAATTCTGACCCAACAGTAACCGAGAACTTAACGAACAAATAGACCATCAAAACTAATCTAAACGTTCAACCAGAAGTTAAAATACACTTAATCGGTCGTTTCTGAGTGTAATGAGCCTAAGTTCGACGTTTAAAATCAAGTATAGCTCAAAACAAGAATTTGAATGGACAAACCGTCGAGTAGGCGACTGGACACACTGATGAACTTCAATCGCCCGACTGAGAAGACGACTAGTCTTAGTCGCACGACTGAGATGGACGAATGGTTCAATCGCACGACTATGTCCATTCGCTTGACTTAGTCACACGTATGAACCAATTCACACATATAAAGCTCAGTCGTCCTACTCAGTCGCACGACTATGTTCATTCGTTTGCTCAGTCATCCAACTTAACCAAGGTGTAAAGCTCATTGACTTTAATTTGCTATCTTCTGCATGCACTAACGTTTACCTACATTGTGTGAGAGATGGCAAGTCGATGAATTATGAGCACGAAGCACAACATTTGTGCTCATGTGGACTTGACCTCCAGGAATGCCGCAGAGTTTTCTAGTATTATCATATTTTGAGGAGATCGAGGATATTCCGAGCGATCTCTGCACAGTGTACACCATACAGGTCGATACAGCAGCCGTTTTGGGAACATGCTGTGGTCGACAGATCCAGGGAGCCATATACTATTAGAAGCTCTATCTTTGGACAAGATATCGAGCTATCTGAGGAGGATATATGAACGGTACTGGAGCTTGGGGACGATGCAGAACAAAAGCAACTTGTGCCCCCAATTCAAGTATCTTGCCCATGTGCTTCTACGTTGTATTGCCTCGAGGAAGGGAGGCTTTGATGAGCTGTCTGAGCAAATACAAAGCGCATATGTTGCGCTGGTGCTGAACCTTCCATTCAGCTTTTCACGATGATCTTCACCTATTTGGTGGAGAACATCGAAACCAAGGGGAAGGAAAGCTTCTGCATGTACCCGAGGTTCATCCAGATGATTATAGACCAGAAGCTCCCCCAGCTCCCGAAAGCTCAAGATGATGCTGTCGTCCTGGAGATCATGGACGACACTACATTGGGAAGGATGAAGGTATACCGGGGCAAGCAGGTCAAGCCCCTGGTGAGGAGTTTGTTTGGGCATCTGGCCCGTGAGGATTACGTGGCGCCAGCTAGGAGAAAGTGGCGTCACGATGATAGTGACTCGGATGTTGAACACATTGCTCTTCCCTCCGATGACTCCGACGACGATGATGACGGTACTGATCAGGGAGGTGATGGTCAGGGAGGACCTGAACCAGCTCCAATTAACCCTGATTTCCATATGCAAGAAGAGGAGGATTCTGATAATGTGCCACTTACCAGGACTGTGGGCAGTCGGGTAGTGGCCACTGAGCAGGGATTACGGGCAGTTGGTGGTCGGCCAGGAGAGTCTGGGAGCTCTTCAACTGATCCATCTTACACCCCAGCCTCTCCCAGCAACCAAGGGGGAGCCTCCGCGTCAAGGGGGACGCGGAGGAAACATATGGCTTGGCCTCATGGGCTGAAGCCGAAACGCAGGAGGATTACACTCATTACTACCTCCTCTGCTACCACTACTACCACCTCCTCTGCTACCACTACTACCACCACCTCTGCTACTACTACTACACCACCCACTACCATTACACCACCAAATACCACTACTCCACCCACTACAACAACACCCCCCACCACCATCCCACCAGTGACCACTACTACTCATGCACCTCCACCCATATTCACCACAGCCACCACAGCCACCACAACCACCACTACTCACCAAACAGGACCCTCATCCTTTTCATCCAGCTCATTCATACCACCAGTGTCTGTGGTAGAGCAGCTTGCTGCACTAAACAGCATGGTGGTCAAGCTGATGGCTTCGGATGAGGCAAAGACTGCTCAGATACAGCAGCTGAGAGAGTTGAGCTCCTCCCAGACTACTGAAATACATCAGTTGCGTGAGTTGACTTCTTCCCAAGCTCAGCTGATCTCTCAACAGACCGATCAGATCAACCAGCAAAATGAACAGATCACCAAACTCCTAGAGCACCGAGATGAGTCCACCAAGAAGCTCAAGGAGTTAGAAGCTGCCGACGAGGAGATCAGACTAAAACTCAAGGGGTCACAAAATGAGCCCCTAAAGATAGGAGAAGGTGAAGATGATGATGATGAGGAGGATGATGATAGTGATGATGATGATGAGGGAGGTGATGATGAAGATAAAGAAAAAGATGATGATGATGATGAAGGGGATGCAGATGCATCTACCTCTGCTTCTGGTCATGAGCAACAAACCAAGAAAAGACAAGACCAGGGAGCATCATCTGCTGCCCCACCTACCTCCCCGTCTCCCGAAGATCCAGCGATGATTCAAGGCAAAGTTCAGGATTAGATGTTTATTTATCATTAAACTTTTGTTCTTGTAATCATATATTTAATATGTGCTTAAAGTTAATGAATGAAAAGTTAAATTGATATTGGTTATGTGCTTAATGTATACTAACCTGCACTGTGTTTGGTAAATTGTTATACAGGTTCATCCAAGCAGGCTGACGAGCATGATGTGGTACCCCTTTGACAAATCGAGACTCAATTGACAATGATTCTCGATTTGCAAGGAATAGTACATCACTCTGTTAGTTACACACCTGAAGAGGGCGAGATCATACATGATCTAACTGATGAGTAGATTGCTGAACTATTCAGTCTAAACCCTGATGAGCTGATAAAGGATGCGCCTGAGGTCGACGTAGTTAGTGATGAAGAACTACAGGATGTCGACGAGGTGGAGATAGAGGATGTGACTGCTGATCATTATCCCCAGTACACTAACGCCGAAGGCGAAGTGCTACCAGATCTGGGAAATGCATTTGACAGCAATACATTCTATAAGGTTGAGACAATGACTGCTGCTAAAGAGGCTACAGCAGAGGATCCTCAATCAGATGCTGCTAATCTTGCATCTAAAAAGGCTGAGTAAGCAGCCTGCCTGGAGGAAATGAAAAAGCAAAGAGCGCCTACAAAGACAAACGCCTACACCAAGCTTTACAAGATCAAGAAACATCGGAAGGTGTCAGGCAAAATCATCAGCTGGGCATACTTTGAGGATCTCAAAGTATATGCCGTGAAGAGAGAGAAGGGAATAGAGTATTTCAGATTCCCACACGATATGAAAACTCTTCCTGGTTTCGAGCTAAACCGTCTAGCTAACTTGAACCTCCTATATGCTGTCCCCGGGAAGATATCTGGATGGTTCGAGAAGGCTCTGAAGAAGGAGTACCTTACAAGGTGGGTCAATTTTAAACCTCAATAGCCCAAAACATTGATTCATAAGACCGAGGTTGACCCCACCTCTGGAAGGCCAAAGGTGATTTTGAGATGGCACCCTTCGCGCACAATGTCGCGTATTCCATTGAGGGAAATGCCACAGGATTTTGCACCCCATTTTAAATGGTAGTACTATGACTGGCGCACTGGTGTGGCAGTCATAGTTTTGGAGAAAGAAGGGAAGGTCGAGACAGTTAGGGTATTTGACCCTATGTGGCTAACTAAGTTGTCTGCTTCAGATGTATACATCTTGTACAAGTGGCCACTGTTTTTTGACACTCAAGATATCGTGCAAGCACTTCAGTTCCAACACGTCATACGTTTATGCTTCGCACTCGATATTCACTCTGGGGTTTCTACAGAGGATAGGAAGAAGAGATTTGAAGAATTCAAGAAAGAAGTCAAAATCTAGATAGAACTAGGTCCAAGGGGGAGTTTGTTGGTACACATGTCCTCATTTCTAGTCTAGTGAGCTACAATGTAATAGTACTTCTTCTTGTAACACATATGTAACGTTTGATCATTATAATGAGAATCTCTTCTATATATGTTTATTGGTTGTTTACAATGTTATATCTATTCATATCAATTATTATTACACGCATATATGACAATGATATATTGGTTTACAGTTGTTAGACATAGGTTTGAACATCAAAGGTTCAAGAATGTGTTTAACTAAATAATCTGATTCAGTCGCACGACTGGACCATACGAATGGTCCAGTCACACGAATGAACCAGGTGATTGAGTCAATCGTACGATTGAGTCATAAGACTAACTCAGTCGTCCGAATGAACCAATCGTATGACTCAGTCGCACGACTGAGCCAGTCATTTGGCTCAGTAGTACGAATGATAGCTGTAACCTATAAATACCACTTAATTCGTGGAAAAACATAACACTTCGAATACTTGAAACCCTAGTCGACCCAGAGCGTCCTGTTCGTCCATTCCAACTTCATAGAATGTCTGAGATCAATCCTAGTCCATTCTTAACATTTTCTAATCGTTAGTTTGATCTTGATTACGTTCTCCCTGATTGGATCACCAATCAAATAGGATTCCGCACTATTTGATCCGGTATAACGAAGAATCAGTTAGTACTCTGTACGTACACAGTCCTAACATAACTAAAGTGTACTTTTATACATAATAATTGGGTTCATTCATTTGATGAGCTTTGGGATGACTGTGTTTACTTGTGAATGGGGAATCAACCGGTAACCGACACCCGAACCGAGTCATGAAACGCGAAACCATGAGACGCGAAACCGTACGATCACATTATTAGTATTTAATATTGGTTGAATATTAAATGTACATTCAGGTTAATCGGAAACAAAACCTATGCTCTCATTTAATTGTTGTTGTGCTAATCAAGGTGAGTTCTCAGTCCCACTTTACTTACTTTCTTGGGGTGAAAGAAATATGTGTTCAAATTCATTTTCATTGATCAGTATTACTGTAATATCACTTGTGTACAAGTGTTATACCACTTAATTCCTCATACTCGAACCGTTAGTGTACATATTATGGTGAGGTAATTCTAAATAGATCTACTGGGTTTGACAAACCCCACCCGGCTACTCACGCTAGCACAACCGTATGTCAAACGGGTGTTTAATTGACCTAAATACTGTTGCTATGACATGGTATTCACAGCCGAGGCCTTCATTTACATTGTCAGCTTTGGTTGCGAACTTCATACACTTAGTAACTTGTTAAGTAGACTAGTTATCTACTAATATTACCTAGTAACTTGTTAAGTAGACTAGCTATCTACTAATATTACCTTGTTTACTGTATGTGTTTACATTATGTTCTATTTATCAAAACCTGTAAACTCACTAACCTTGTGTTGACACTTTGCATGTTTCGTTCAAGTTCCTAAGGTGTACGCGATAGGATCATCTCACATTGCATTTCACCATTGTCTGAGTCAACTAAATACATTTATATTGCTAGCAACTTATACTTCATTTGGTTTTTTGCGCGTGTCACGCCGTTTGAATTATAAACTAATAAGCTTCTGTAATTTCTATTATGTTTTATTGTTTAACTTTGATTTGGAAACTTAATATTAACGAGTAGTTATGTTTTATAAATGTTGTATGGTTTGGTGTAACTAATGGCTGGGATCCTGGTATGTCACACACCTAACGGTATTCCCCCTTTGTGGAAAGTGAGGGTGTGACATAAAATATCCCAGACACCAATTGGGAATAAGTATTGGGTTCTTGAGGTTACCGGTGTTCAGAAGCCTTCTGTTGGTGCTATTTTTACTTCATGGGAGAAGACTGTGACAATTCGGACTTTCCGGTTAGCATCCTTACCAAATTTACGTTCGAGGATTTTGATATAAATCAATCCTATGATTATTATTATTATAGCTATAATAATAATTAATCCCAAACTAACTAAACATAACCCAAACTAACCGACAATTGTCTATCTATAATAGGCATTCAACCTTAATGGAGGGACCAAAATTGTCATTTATCAAACTAACCCTCATTTTAAATAAACTAACCTATACTCACGGTTCCAATCATCTTGATCACTTTCACCTCCACAACCCTAATTCTAGCCTTGAAGCTTTGCCGTCATTCACCTTCGAAACCGCCATTGCAGCCGGCTGAAACCATCTCTGGCGACAACCCTCCACCGCTCGGGTTCGTGACTACACCTACTCTGACGATTCTCTTCATGGTTTTGCTTTTGGCAGCCGAGAGCATCAGACAAAACAGCCTCGACATCATTCCCGGCATGATCCAACCCTTTTGATTTTCGGTCCGTTCGGTTACGGTTCTGAACTTGGTGGTCGATCTTGTGCGTCTGCTGCCGTATGTTTGTGTGTTTCGGTTGAGGATTGCGATTATAGGGTGTGCAAGTGCTCGAGCATGTGCATGTATTCATGTGTGTGTGCGGGTACGTATAGATATAGGTACGACAATGGTGTTTTGGTTCGAGTCGGTCGAGGGCAGCTTGAGGATGTATGTCCTATGTGATTGTTTACGAGTGTATGACCGTGGTGTGTAGTAGGACTTGTGTAAATTGAGTGTTTATATTGTATGCATATATGAGTGTAGTTATGTGTGTATATATATATATACATATATATATATATATATATATATATATATATATATATATATATATATATATATATATATTAATATATTAATATGTGGTGGTGTTGGGGTTATTCTATGGTGGCAGTTTGTTTGTATGGATGTACATGATTTTAGTATGCATGTATGCGTGGATGTGTATGTATGTTTGTCTAAGTGAAGGTGTGCGTGTGTATGTTTGTCTAACTGAACGTGTGCGTGTGTATGTTTCTAAATGTGGGTGTGTGTTCAAGTGTGTGTAAGTTATGTGTGTGTTAATGGTGTGAGTTATATGTATGCTTGGATTAGTGGTGTTGCATGGTGTGTGTGGGGTCCATGGTGGGTATTGGTGCATACACGTTTGGATAGGAGTTTAAAATTAAAATTTTACATTTATGTGGTGTGTGGTGCCTGCATATTGTTTTGAGTTATGGATATGGGTTCTTGCACATGCATGGTAAACCTAGGCACCTATATTATATTCTTGGTGTGTAGATATTTATATGGATTGCGCAAGTATGTATATAATGTATATTGTGTGTGTGAGTAATTTATAGTTATTCAATATATGTGAGTGTGTTTAGTTTGAGTCGTTACGCATAGTATTGTGCGAGTTATGAAATGTAAGAGTTCAATTATGAAAAGTTTATATATATATATATATATATATATATATATATATATAAAATTAATAACATATATAGGGTATCCTCTTGTGTGGGTTAGTTCTTAAACAACAAAATTGTGTTGTATGATTTGTGTACTTTGACATTGAGCGTGTGTGAATGTATTTATATTGGGTATTGACTAGTATGAATTCTTGTCACTAATGTGCAAATATATATATATGTACAATCTAGTTATGCAAATATGATTTAGGACTTGTTACGCGTTTGGGATTTTTGTGACCACATGTTATAAACCATGATAACTTATATATATAAAAAGGAAGTTTTGGTAAAATGTATATATTTATGTATAAGGTATATATGAGTATGAAACTGAACAAACGTGGGTAATTGAGTTATATAATTGTATGAGTTTGTAAGTATTGGTGTTTGCTTGTGAATGGGGAACAATCAATAGGCCGCATCGTAACCGAACCATGAACACGAAACTATACGACTACATTGTTATTATTTAGTAGTTTAATATTAATAATGTAATGAATATGCATCTAGGTTGTTCGGAAATTTAAATGTTCGGGTTTACACTTATTGATTTTGTTGTGCATTTAAGGTGAGTTTACAGCACCACTTTCATATATTCACTCTTGTTGGGGGAGAGAAACATGTTGTTTTTCATAAACGATACAATACCTTAGATTTCGTAATACTGCATATACCTGATACTATGGTGTTATACTACGCCTCTTTGGACCGTTAATATGTTTCTAGCGAGGTGATTGTTAGTAGATCTACTGAGTTTGACAAACCCCGCCCAGGCTAGTTGCGCAAGGTTGAGTGAAGGTCAAACGGGTGAATGGTTATCCTATTTTACAGTGTTGTAGTAGGGATTCCACAGCCGGGGCATTCATTGCATTATTATTACTATTAGCTCGGTCGCGACTTCATACACATAGTAACTTGCAGTAGGCTAGCTACCTACTTATATACTAAATCTGGAATTTCATTACTATTAATAACTGTTTTATGATAAACCTGTGAAGTCACCAGTCTTTATACTGACTTTAGCATGTTTTCTCTCAGGTTGTTGATGTGGCACGTCTAGGAGCACTGCATTCCATTGCATATCATTCTCATTTACTTTATAAACTGATTTTATGGTTTAGTTACGTTTATATTTACTTAAATTGGTTTGAGCGCGTGTTTGCGCAGTTTTAACACTTGTTTAAATGTTTTCTGATTTCGCTTCCGCAATACTTAAACATAATTGGTTTATTTCACTATTATCAAGTAACTTATATATATGTTTTGTAATTATCAAGTTGTTTGGTGTAACCGATGCTTATCTAAGATCCTGGTTATGTCACACGTCTGACGGTAAAACCCTGTTCGTGAAAATTGAGGGTATGACAGATTGGTATCAGAGCACTAGTTATAGCGAAATAAAATGAACTTTTGCATCTCATATTTGCATTGCATTTTAGACTATAGCTGAATTTATATTAGTTACACACACATAGATTATGAAGTTATACTTGCTTGTTTTGCTTGCTTGAGAACTATTTGCTTTGACGTATTCCTGTGAGTGTTCGACTACAAGGATGGTGTCTTCATCTTCTTATGCTAAGTCTAACGGGAAAAGGCCAATTCGCTCTGATTACCCGTTGTTACCGCCTGTTTCTTAGCGCGGGGGACTCCAAGTTACTGTGAGTCACGAGAAGGTTACTTACCAATTACCTGTACCTTACCTTTTACATTAAACCCCTCATAATTGGATACAGTATCCTTGGTACTGGACTTGGATGGTTCATCGGGAGCATGTCCTGCCTCCTGTTAAATGCTTTCTCAGATGAGAGATACTTATGTCTTACTTTCTTTACCTACGTTACAATTTCTCCCTACCATACGGAGCTGACAATTGCTGCATTGGTGACTACTATAGACATTAGGAGACAACTTATCAGGGTTTACGTACGATAATTGCATCTTACCTATCTGACTTGAGCACATCGACGGTTTCTTGCCCAGGTGAATATTAACTCAATCGATTCTTTCATACAACCTTGGTTAATCGACCCTTGGTTTAACAATAATATCTTTGATACATCTATCATTGATAACACTCTGTACTTGACAAGATATGTTAGCTCACATAGGAGGAACCAGGGGTGACCAAGCAAAGCAAATTACCATCACGGGTGCACACGTAATTGTAATTCGTCATGCATGAGAAGCTTAGCGAACCCTATCGGTTTATAACGATCATAGTCAGTACAAATTTTCATTTCTATACTTTGAGGACACGAGAGTCACAATCTGCATAAAACATCGCTATTGATATGGAAGTAATCCTCCATCTCTATTCGTATGAAAGTTTTCATTTATAGAGTCGTAATGGTATTTGTATTATGAAAATGGTTCCAGACCTTACGAGGCGCTGCTCGTTCTAGCATTTTATTATAGATTAAGTAATAACTTCGTAATCTTCACGAAAGTTACACCAGAGTGCTGATACTCTATGCGGATGTACTCTTTGCTCATTGGGTTCATCTTAGGACTTAGGGTCCTGGTTGTTTAAACGGTCCAACATTCGTTTCATTGGGTATTTATCCAGTTGAGCGTAAGTTACTTTCGTTTGTCCCTAGGTGGTGAGATTCAAATTAGATTTCCTGGTTGACTATGTTTGGCGCATGTTCAGTTAACAAAGTGTCTTACGACGATCCCGACTGTTACATCTCTGTGTTTCCATTCTAAGCAGCTTGTGCAACTATCATCTCCATGGGCTGTGCGATAAGAATATCTAAGAGTGCTCTACGGAAATTTGGCCATACCTTCAAGGACTTCCGCGTGAACATCCTGGTCAAGTCTTCTCAACCAGAAGGAGCATAGAAAGGAGGTTATGAGTGCGGACAACCTAGGTATCCTAAAGGACACTATTCAAGGCACAAGAAGAGTGGAAACAGTGGAAATGGATGTTATGCATCTGTGTTATTTGGTTCTGGTACTGATAGGAGTCTTATTTCGCATAAGTTCAGTGACTTACTAGATGTTAGCTCTACAGCCCTAGACACGAACTATATAGTAGAAATAGCTAACGGTAAGATCATAGAGTCTTCTCATATATACCTAGGTTGTAAGGTAAGTCTGTCCGGGCACGACTTTGATATTGATCTTCTATCTATTACGCTCGGTAGCTTCAATGTCATAGTCGACATGGATTGGTTGTCCAGGAACCAAGCCAAAATCATTTGTCCAGGAACCAAGCCAAAATCATTTGTCATGAGAAACTCATTAGGTTACCTTTGCCTAATGGAGAGATACTCAATGTGGAAGGCGACAAGAGTGGTGTTGTGGTTGGCATCATCTCTTACATGAAGGATCAGAAGCGTTTAAGGAAAGGGCACTCAGCGATTCTAGCCCTAGTTACTCAGTTGAAGATATTTCGATTGTTAAAGATTTTCCCAAGGCATTACCCGAGAACTTTCCTGACCTTCTTCTGCACAGGCAAGTAGAGTTTCAGATCGAGTTGACCTCGGGAGCTGCCTTGTCACTAGGGTGCCATACCATTTGGCACCAAACGAACTCCAAGAATTGTCGAAACAGTTGCAGGAACTGTTAGACAAAGGTTTCATACGTCTAAGTTCTTCACCTTGGGAAGCGCCTGTGCTATTCGTGAAGAAGAAAGATGGAACCTTTTGGATGTGTATTGGATACCGGAAATTGAACAAGGTTACCATAAACAATCGTTACGCTCTTCCACATATCGATGACCTATTTGACCAACTACAAGGATTGAGTTACTATTTGAAAAATGATCTGAGGTTTGGATATCATCAGCTTTGGGTTCGAGAAGACGACATATCCAAGACAGCCTTCAGAACTCGATATGAACACTTTGAGTTCCCAATCATGCCATTTGGTTTGATGAACACTCCTGCATTCTTTATGGATCTCATGAACCGTGTTAGCAAACCCTATTTAGACAAGTTTGTCATCATCATCATCGATAGCATACTCATTTATTCTAAGAATATGGAGGTACATGAGGAACACTTTAGGACTATTCTAGAGCTTCTGGAAATCAAATAACTATATGCCAAGTTTTTAAAATGCGACTTCTGGATGCGTGAAGTGGAATTTCTTGGGCATGTGGTGAACAAAGAAGGTATACATGTAGATCCTCCAAAGATTGAAGCAATCAAGGATTGGCCGACACCTAAAATGCCTACTGAGGTGTGACAATTCCTTGGTTTGGCGGGCTATTACTGGTGATTTATCGAACTATTCTTAAAGTTGGCACAACCTTTGATCTCCTAACCCATAAGGGAATCGTCGACAAATGGGACAGCAAAGAGAAGACAACATTTCAGAAGCTTAAAGACAAACTTTGCAGCGCACCGATCCTAGCTTTACAAGAAGGAACTAATGACTTTGTTGTTTACTGTGATGCATCCATCCAGGGTTTGGTATGTGTACTGATGCAATGCGACAAAGTCATATCTTATGCATCTAGACAGCTCAAGGTGCATAAGAAGAACTACATAATGCATGATCTGGAACTGGGAGCTGTAGTATTTGCCTTGAAGATCTGGATGCACTACTTATATGGAACCAAGTGCATGATCTATACAGATCACAAGAGCCTCCAGCACATATACGATCAGAAGGAACTGAATATGCGACAACGACGGTGGTTAGAATTACTTAATGACTATGTAGGTGACCATACACTGATATGCCAGTGCAAATCAAGGCTGCTCAATCCAAGGCTTTGAAAGCTAAGAACCTGAAAGCAGAATCCATGCGAGGCATGGAGAAATAATTGGAGATTAAAACCAATGGATTCCATTATTTCATGGAACAGATCTGGGTACCACAACATGGGAATTTCCGAGAGTTGGTAATGGATGAAGCTCATAAGTCATGTTAATCACTTCATCCAGGTTCAAACAAGAATTATCAGGATCTGAAAGAGTTTTACTGGTGGCGGAATATGAATGCTGAGATTGCCACATACGTAAGAAAATGCCTAACTTGCTCTAATGTTAAGGTGAAATACCAGAGACCATCCGGTTTACTTCCGCAACCGGAAATTCCAGTGTGGAAATAGGAGCAGATCTCAATGGACTTTATCATGAAGTTACCTAGGACTCCCAGTGGATGCGATACCATTTGGGTTATAGTAGATCGCTTAACAAAATCCACGCACTTTTTAGCAATCCGAGATACTGATCGAATGGAGAAGGTGACACGTATCTATTTAAGGGACATAGTCTCTCGGCATGGCGTACCGATATCTATCATATCTGATCATGACGCTCAGTTCACTTCTTACTTCTGGTATCATTGCAATGATCATTCAGAAAGCGGCTGGATATGAGCACTGTGTATCACCCGTAGACCGATGGTCAAAGTGAGCATACGATCCAGACACTGGAAGACAAGTTGTGTGCCTGTGTGATTTACTTTGGCACAGTTGGGAAACTCACTTACCATTGGTTGAGTTCTCCTATAATAACAGTTAACACACCTTAATCAAGGCCATACCATTTGAGGCACTGTATGGATTTAAGTGTCGATCACCTATCTGTTGGGCGGAAGTTAGAGAGGGCCAGCTTACAGGACCTGAACTTGTGCATGAGACGACTGAGAAGATCGTGCAAATTCGTAACCGTGTGGCAGCGGCACGTGATCGAAAAAAGAGTTACGCTGATAAACGTCATAAACCATTGGAGTTTCAGATTGGTGACAAGGTACTCCTAAAAGTCTCACATTGGAAGGGTGTAATAAGCTTTAGAAAGTGTGGGAAACTAAACCCTAGATACGTTGGGCCATTTGAGATTACCAAACGAGTTGGCCCAGTGGCCTATCAGCTGAACTTACATGGAGAACTCAGTGGAATACATAATTTGTTTCACGTTTCGAATCTAAGGAAATGTCTTACCGATGAATCACTTGTCGTTCCATTAGAAGAACTGGAAATTGATGAACAGCTTCATTTCATTGAAGAACCTGTGGAGAATATGGATCGAGAAGTCAAAACCCTAAAGCGTAGCAAGATCCCCATTGTGCGCGTTAGATGGAACTCGAAGCGTGGACCAGAATTTACCTGGGAACGCGAGGATTAGATGAAGAAGAAGTACCCACAACTGTTCAAGGATCAGGCTTCCACTTCCTAAGGTATCATTTTTAAGATATATTTTCTTTCAATTTTGAGACGAAATTCCCTTCAAAAAGGGGATGATGTCACAACTCGCGGGAAACCTTACATTTCTTTGTTTCGAGTTGTTTCAGAAACTCTCAGATACCCTATCTTGTCTATGTTCTGGATAATTAGCCAGCTTGCTCAATACGTTCATTGAGTTCGTGTTCTAATTTTTGGGACGAAAGTTCCTTCAATAAGGGGATGATGTGACAATTTGTACATTTAGGTTAGCATCGTTACGTTATCAAATTTACGTCCGAGGATTTTGATATAAATCAATCCTATGATTATTATTATAGCTATTAATAATAATTAATCCCAAACTAAATAAACTTAACCCAAACTAACCAATAATTGTCTATCTATAATAGGAATTCAACCTTAATGGAGGGACCAAAATTGCCATTTATCAAACTAACCCTCATTTTAAATAAACTAACCTATACTCACGGTTCCATTCACCTTGATCATTTTCATCTCCACAACTCTAATTCCAGCCTTGAAGCCCTGCCATCATTCACCTTCAAAACCGCCATTTCAGTCGGCTGAAACCATCTCCGGTGACAACCCTCCACTTCTCGGGTTCACGACTACACCTACTCCTATGATTCTCTTCATGGTTTCGTTTTTGGCAGCCGAGAGCATCAGCCAAAACAGCCTCGACATCACTCCCGGTAAGATTGAACCCTTTTGATTTGCGGTTCGTTCGGTTACGGTTGCGAACTTGGTGGTCGATCGTGTGTTTCTGCTGTCGTATGTTTGTGTGTTCCGGTTGTGGATTGTGATTATATGTTGCGCACGTGTTCGAGCATGTGTATGGATCCATGTGTGTGTGCGGATACGTATAGATATAGGTACGACAGTGGTGTTTTGGTTCGAGTTGGTCGAGGGCAGCTTGAGGATGTATGTCCTCTTTGATTGTATGCGTGTGTATGACCATGGTGTGTAGTAGGCCTTGCGTAAATTAAGTGTTTATTATGTATTTATGTGTGTAGTTATATATATATATATTAGTATGTGGTGGTGTTGGGGTTACTCGATGGTGGCAGTTTGTTTGTATGGATGTACATGATTTTAGTATGCATGTATGCGTGAATATGTATGTATGTTTATCTAAGTGTAGGTGTACGTGTATGTTTCTAAATGTGGGTGTGTTCAAGTGTGTGTAAGTTATGTGTGTGTTAATGGTATGAGTTGTATGTATTCTTGGATTTTTCTAAATGTGGGTGTGTGTTCAAGTGTGTGCAAGTTATGTGTGTGTTAATGGTATGAGTTGTATGTATGCTTGGATTAGTGGTGCTGCATGGTGTGTGTGGGGTCCATGGTGGGTATTGGTGCATACACCTTTGGATAGGAGTTTAAAAATAAAATTTTACATTTATGTTGTGTGTGGTGCCTGCATATTATGTTCGGTTATGGATATGGGTTCTTGCATATGCATGGTAAACCTAGGCACAAATATTATATTCTTGGTGTGTAGATATTTATATGGATTGCGCAAGTATGTATATAATATACATTGTGTGTGTGAGTAATTTGTAGTTATTCAATATATGTGAGTGTGTTTAGTTTGAGTCGTTACGCATAGTATTGTGCGAGTTATGAAATGTAAGAGTTCAATTATGAAAACTTTATATATATATATATATATATATATATATAATTAATAACATATATAGGGTATCCTCTTGTGTGGGTTAGTTCTTAAACAACAAAATTGTGTTGTATGATTTTGTGTACTTCGACAGTGAGTGTGTGTGAATGTATTTTATATTGGGTATTGACTAGTATGAATAATTATCACTAATGTGCAAATATATATATATATATATGTACAATTTAGTTATGCAAATATGATTTAGGACTTGTTACGCGTTTGGGATTTTTGCGACCACACGTTATAAAACATGATAACTTATATATATAAAAAGGAAGTTTTGATAAAATGTACATATATATACATAAGGTATATATGAGTATGAAACAGAACAAACGTGGGTAATTGAGTTATATAATTGTATGAGTTTGAATGTATTGGTGTTTGCTTGTTAATGGGGAACAATCAATAGGCTGCATCGTAATCGAACCGTGAACACGAAACTGTACGACTACATTGTTATTATTTAATAGTTTAATACTAATTATGTAATGAATGTGCATCTAGGTTGTTCGGAAACTTAAATGTTCGTGTTTACACGTATTGATTTTGCTATGCATTTAAGGTAAGTTTACAGCCCCACTTTCATATATTCACTCTAGTTAGGGGAGAGAAACATACTGTTATTTATAAACGATACAATACCTTAAATTTCATAATACTGCATATAGCTGATACTATGGTGTTATACTACGCCTCTTCAGACCGTTAATATGTTACTAGCGAGGTGATTGTTAGTAGATATACTGGGCTTGACAAATCCCGCACAGGTTAGACGTGCTAGCTTGACTGGAGGTCAAACGGGTGAATGGTTAGCCTGTTTTACAGTGTTGAGGTAGGGATTCCACAGCCGAGGCATTCATTACATTATTATTACTGTCAGCTCGGTCGTGACTTCATACACATAGTGACTTGCTGTAGGCTAGCCACCTACTTATTGCTTTCATTACTAAATCTGGAATTTTATTACTATTAATTATTATTTTCTGATAAACCTATGAAGTCACCAGTCTTTGTACTGACTTTAGCATGTTTTCTCTCAGGTCTTTGATGTGGCACGTCTAGGAGCATTGCATTCCATTGCATATCATTCTCATTTACTTTATAAACTAATTTTATGGTTTAATTACGTTTACATTTACTTAAATTGGTTTGAGCACATGTTTGCGCTGTTTTAACACTTGTTTAAATGTTTTCTGATTTCGGTTCCGCAATACTTAAACATAATTGGTTTATTTCACTATTATCAAGTAACTTATATATATGTTTTGTAAGTATTGAGTCGTTTGGTGTAACCGATGCGTATCTAAGATCCTGGTTATGTGACACGCCTGACAGTAAAACCCCGTTCGTGGAAATTGAGGGTATGGCAAAGACGTTAAATATGTACCAACAATGTGCGTAGTCATCTGGGTTTGTTGAACGCGTGGGAGGTTTTAAGAGATGAAATGGTAATATTACTTATGATACATTGTTATATAACAAATGGGGTAAGCCTAAAGGGAAGAATTTTGATACCACCAAACCTTCCACCCTTTGTCCAACTCAAGGAAACGCATTTAAAGTAACTGATATTAAGGTTATCATTCATTTAAAGTTCATCAAGGGCTCTAAACGTTATATGTTGTATGAATTTTCTAAGAAGCATAATCATGATCTTATATCATCGATAATATGTATTTGACTCGCATCGGGCGACACTTGGACTTTCAAGAAATAATGTTTATACACACTATGAGTTTACATCGAGTTAGCGCTACTGTTGCACATTGTTTGTATGCTGCCTTAAAAGGAGGCTATCACAATATGCGAGGTACCAAAACAGCATACAAGAATTTTAGTTGTGACATTAAGATATTTATCGGTGACCGAGACATGTTGTTTGTAGTTAACAAGCTGGAGCACTTTGCTAATAGTCATCGTAACCTTTCCCATGATATTCACCATGTCGGTGGTGAAGTGAAGGCTATTTCTGGACCGATGAAATATCTCAAATCAACAATCGGTTGTTTGGCGATGTTATAGCATTTGATGCCACATATTCCACAAACAAGTACATATAGTTCCTTAAATCTTCCTTTTTGTCACTCTAGACTAGTTTTTTTTTTTATTTTTTTTTTGTCATTTTCACAACATAGGTACAATATAAGTTTTGTGCCTTTCATTGGTGTAGATCATCACAAAAAATGTGTAGCTTTTACAGCTGGTTTGTGATCCGATGAAACCGTAGAGTCCTACAAGTGGCTTCTCCATTGTTTTCAGAAAACTCATAAGACTCATTCATCTTTAGTTTTAATTGACGAGGATCCTGCCATGAAGGTTGCAGTTTCATTAGTTTTTGTGAAAGCTCACCACCATTTGTGTATGTGGCATATCATGAAGAAATTACCATTTGTGACATTTCTTATATTCGTTAGCTAATCGTTACATTCCGTTATTTCTTGTAAGGGTTACTTGTGTCAATAATAAAACCATGGGATTACATTTTTTATTTTTTTTGCATATTCTCATTATTCGTGCTAATTTGTTAATTTTAGTATTTCTTAATTAAATTTAATAACTTAATTATTTATTAAATGAATAAATTTTTATAAAGTTTAATTATGATTTTTAATTATAGAATTAAAACAAATAACTAAAATAATAAAGTTTATTTATAAATTTATAAATTTTACAATTTATAAAATTCTATTTTTCCAAAAAAAATTTGATTTTAATGATTCAATTAAAATAAATAATTGAATAACGGGGCTGTATAAAACTTATGAGGTTTGTAAACTAAAAAGATTTGTTTTAATCATATTTTTTAATGAATAAGGATTTTAAACATAATTTATAAAAATTAACTATTAAAGTTTTAAACTTGACATGGCGTATTATAAAATGATAGAGAGAAAGTGTAAGTTATTTTAAAAACGCAAAAAAACCCCGCATAACCGAAGCCCGTCGCGGCTCCGGCGAGTCGCGGAAAACAAAAATCACTCACTTTTGAAGTCGAATAACCGTTTCCCTAACCTCGTGTGTGAGTTTCAAACCCGCAACACCATTAAAATCGAATTCAAACTGTGAAACCCGTTCATCCCGAAACCGAACACCCTATTTAAAGTTAATCCGTTTTCTCCTCAATAATCAGACCAATGGATTAAATTAAAGCTTAAAAACATTCATCTAATCATTTCAAATCAATGGCATGATTAGTTTCATTTGAAAAAGCAATTTGCACATCAATTTCAAATCGTAACACCCGAGATCAAAGTTGAAGTCGTTGGACATATAACTGATCAAATGAAACCTATAAATTAGAGGGAAAATGCTCGAATTATTCTCTTTTAACTTTTAGAACTCTGAATTTCATTAAATTCACAAGCTAGCAACAAATTCAAAGCGACGAACAGAAGAGTCCATTCTCGAACTCAATCGTCTCAATTCCTTAACCAAATCGGGTAATTCAAACGCACACACACTCGGTTACACAAGGGTATTAAAAGCCCTAAATTTATCCTGATTATTATACATGAATTGATACTCAATTTGGATCCAAATTGATTTCTAGGGTTTGTTCAATTTGGGGGTTTTATTGTTTAAGCTTTTTATAAATTTAAAACGGGCGCTTAACAAGCATAGGCAGCCTACCGATTAACATCCTTCTCTTACACACAGGGTTCGAACCCGGGCACCCACAGTATTTTTTAAGTATTTTTATATATTTTTTAAAATTCCAGAAATCATAAAAAAATATTTTTTAATTAGCATAAAAATTATTTTTAATTGAATTTATTCTGAAAGTTTTAATTAATCCCTGAAAATTCTAAAGGTTTTAAAATTTTATATTATTATTTCTTTAAAGGTTATAAATGTTATAGAAGGCTATACAAATTTATTAATATATTTTTTAAAATTTAATCTACACCAAAACAGATATTATTTCGCGCTTATTTAAAAATTACGACATGTTGCTAATGAAATTTAAATAATTAATTATTAAAGATTAATTATTTTCCGTATATTAATATTTAAACACCATCTTATCGATCCTTATGGATTAAATATTTAAACTATGTCAAATAGCTCTATTTAAACAATTATGCATTATTGTTATTAAATCCGTCGTATTTCAATTTAATTAATAAAAATCTCCGATTACAATTGAAACTCTAGTTTCCCGAATCGTCTCTTGAATTTTACCGGTCATATTCTAATCTTGGAACATCCACTCTTAGGTAAATTGTGAAGAAATCGTTGGTGTTATTCTAGTCTTATTATTATTAAAAGCATATCATTTATCATGTCGGTTTTCATACCCGTTTTTACTTTATTTCACATCTTTTGGGGTGAAGTATGTTAACCCTATAAATGTACACTTGTAAATTCTTAACTACTTGTAAAGCACGTGTGATTCATCTTATTAATTTGTCATGGTTATTTGAGATATTGGTGAACATTATATGAAAGTCATCTTGCAAAAACAATCATTAATTATTACTCGTCTAGCGACGTCATAGATCTATGGGCTTGACAAACCTATTTAGTGCTAAAGCGGTTATTGCCGGCTCCTAATGACGTACTCTTGTTCATCATGAGAACCAAGTACACTTAGCTAATCGTATATTTCGGTGTGACATATCTTTGTCCAGGTTTGATTGTATTATTATGCTATCTATATAATTTTGCATTAGTTCTTAATCTATGACTTGAATTGCTCTTAAAAGGTTTTATATATACATATATATATGTACAATATTATGGGAACTCACCAACGTCATATGTTGATCGTATTTTCTAGCATGTTTCAGGGAATGCTTAAGCTTAATTGTTGATCTTGAAGATTTGAATTCATATAGGATTGGACCTAGAAATAATAAAGAATTCACTTTTAATCTGAAAGTTTTAAATTATTTTAAGTTATGGTTGTTTGTTTGAGATTTATTATTGTAATGTCACAATATGATCCTTACGATTAATAATATTTACACTCTGAAGTAGCGTTGTGTGGTTTTGAACAATATTAACCGTCACATCTCAATGTTTCCACCGTTAATGTTGGGGTGTGACACCATCCAAGGTATACGTTTGAAGAAATTTGTTTGTTATAATTAATCTTGCCTTAATCTTAGCATATCATGTGTCCAGAGTTAGCAACTTGTTGTCTTTGGGTGTTCTACTACAAACCTGTCTAATGTACTTCAAATATCCATTACTATATTACACGTTCTATCAATGTTAAAAACTTTGATTGCTTTAGTCACCCACCTATATATTTAGTAAGTGTAATGAAAATGTAAGATAAAATGAATTGATTTAATTCTCTTTCTTTGGACAGTTACGTTGTGAGATATTGGGGAGTGCAAGACAAGTGTAATTTGATGTAAAACATAGTAATTCACTATAAACTGATGTGAATGTTCGAGGATTTTTGACAGTTATCTAACACACTTACTTTGTATTTGTAATGTTTAAACTTGTTGCGGACATATTTTAGTATAATTAATTGTAACCCCACATATATGATCTGATGTAGTTTTAATTTTTTTTACTGTAATATAGTAATTAACCGTAACTTTACTGTTACTTAACTTTAATTTTTTCGAGATAGGATTGTGATTTAACCTAACCCATACAGTAATTAAATGTAATCTAACTTTTAAGGAGATATAACCTAACCCCAAATCACTACAAAGAGACAGGTTTTTAGGGGCGACTATAGTCGCCGCTAAAAACCCCTATTGTCGTCGCTAAAAAATCGCCGCTAATAAACGTCACTAATGGTCAAAATTTCGCCGCTAATGGGTCGCCGCTAAAAATGTCGCCGCTAATAACCTATTGTCGCCGCTATTGAGTCGCCGCCATTGAGTCGCCGTCATTGAGTCGCCGCCAAAGGCCCTCAAAAATGACGAAAATTTGTCGCCGCTAATGCCTTTGTGTCGCCGCTAAAAACCCCTGCGCATCTATTACAGCTTCCTGCTGTATTTTTCAGCTTTCCCATATTCTCAATTCAAATTTATACATAACAATCTGCATATTTTGTATACATTACTAACTCTAAACATAAATTACCATATTACATAAATCCTGTCGTTACAAACATAACGTTTTAGCGTCTTGGAACAAGCCAACATCCATTCATACATTACAATATTACATTCTAAATTAAGTCAACATACATTTATCAATTAAGCTTCATCATTTTCATCATCTTCATTGTCTTCACCGTCCTCATCACTAACTTGTTTATGTTGCCCGTAATTTTGAAGCTGATCTCTAAAATATGGGTCTTGAAACAAGGCATCAATTTGTTCCTACAATAAAAGTCATATTTAAACTAATAACATACAAGACCCCCAATAACATATTGACTCATTCCCAACACGTCTATTTTGTCTCATTTAACAATCCAATCCTAATAATATTTATGAACGTCTATTTTGTCTTATTTAACATTCCAATTGTAATAACATTTATGAACATCTATTTTGTCTCATTAACATTCCAATTGAATTTCAAGGTCAAACTAATAATATTTACCCGTATAATAACATTTACCAAACTAATAACATATATATTAACGTCTATTTTGTCTCAATAAAAATATACAAGTAAGGAAAATATAAATACTTAACAAATATATTATGGAAAGTTAATAATAGTAACACTTCATGTAGTTCCTAATTTCTACGATGCTATCGAGGACAAACCATTCCAATTTTATTTTTTCTCTTACAGAAAGATGTTTGATCTTCAAGGCACTAGCCGGACGACAAAGAGACGCAAACACCCACAACTTTCTTTTTTCGACAACAACATCCTCGTTTCTGTCGGTGCGATTGAACTGAGTTTCAACATCTCGAAGGTACCTCGAACAAAATGATAGAGCTTCTCTGCAATATAGCTTCGGCTATACAACCTTCTGGCTTTGCCTTGTTTCTGACATAATTTTAAGTTTTTTCATATATCTTTCAAATGGATACATCCATCTCATACACACTGGACCTCTAAGAATCGCGTCATCAGGTAAGTGCAAAACCAAATGAACCATGATGTCAAAAAAAGCAGGAGGATAGATCAACTCTAACTGACATAAGATTGTCAGAATGGTAAGTTTTGCTTGTTCATATCTTCAACCAATAATGTTCTGGAACAAAGTTGCTTAAAAAACATACAAAGATCGACTATTGGTGTATATACATCTTTTGCCAAAAATCATCTAACTCCAATTGGCATCAAACGTTGCATTAAAATATGACAGTCATGAGATTTCAACCCAGTAATGTTTGTATTATTATCTGTGACTCTCTTGCTAATATTAGATCCGAACCCATCTGGCAATTTAACATTTTTAATAAACTCACAAAAAAGCTTTCGATCATTGACTTGGAATGAGTATTTTGGGTGTGGCTTACATGACTTGCCACTAGCATTTTTTTCAACCACAACGTATTTCGAATGTTTAGCTTTTCCAAGTCAACATGCGCGTTTGACGTGTCTTTTGTTTTATCATTCATTAAAAGAGTACCGAGCAAACTATCGCACACATTTCGCTCAATATGCATCACATCTAAATTGTGCTTTAGCTGCAAAGAAGACCAATACTCAAGTTCATAAAATATGCTTCGTTTAGACCAGTTTAACTCAAACTCCTCTTGCTTTCTCATAACACCTCCAAAACTAGGATGCTTGCCGCTAGACGAGGGACTAAACGATCAAGATGAGCCTGTATATCAGCATCACTAAATTTTTTAGGAGGTGCTCTTGTATCAGATTGCCCGTTAAATACCAAATCTTTTCTCCATGGATAGTTAGCATCTAAGAACCGACGATGACCAACATATACAACTTTATTTGTTACTCGTGTTGAAGGAGTGTCTTCGTTGCAAGTCGGGCATGCTTTGTATCCCTGTCCGCTCTAACCTGATAGACTACTACGGGCTGGAAAGTCATTATAGTCCATAACAACACCGCCTTCATTGTGAAGATTGTGTTTGTTGCCGTGTCTTTAGTACGTATGCCTGTATGCCATAATTCGTTAAGCTCATCGACCAACGGTCTAAGGAAAACGTCTATATCCTTCCCAGTTGATTTAGGGCCAGGAATCAATAAAGTCAACATGAATGAGGACTCTTTCATGCATAGCCATGGAGGCAAATTATATGTTGTGAGTACAACCGGCCACGTGCTATGAGAAGAACTCATGTTACCAATGGATTAAAACCGCCAGCTGCAAGCGCTAGGCGAACATTTCGGAGTTCGTTCACGAAGTTAGAGTACTTCTTATCAAATTCTTTCCATGAAGATCCATCAACAGGATGACACATCGTACCCTCTTCTGATCTTCATGTACTGTGCCATATCATATCCTTTGCCGTGTGCCTTGAACAATACAAACGTCGTAGCGGGGGGTCAAAGGAAAGTATCGTAACGCCTTGTGAGCTACTTTCTTACCCTTTGTGTTTGTATCAACCCATCGACTCTCCTTATAAACGGGACAATTCTGTAACAACTTGTGATCGTTCCAGAAGAGAGCACAATCATTTTTGCACACGTGTATCGACTCATACCCTAAACCAATCTTCTTTAATGTCTTTTTTACATCATAATGCGAAGGGGAAATCGTGTTGCATTCTGGATGTGAAGATTGCAACAATTTAAGAAGCTCATCAAACGAACTATTAGTCCATTTGTTTTTCACCTTGATATGCATAAGCTCTGCTAAAAAGTCAAGGGAAGAAAACTTAGTACAACCGGGATATAATTCTGACTGAACTTCATGTAACAAGTTTTCAAAATCATCACAGACACTTTCACTCTTTGTACAAGGGTTCTCTTTATTAATGTTGGTATTCACTTCCATAAGATCTTCAATAACGCCAGCCATATCATTAGTAGACGTAAATTCATCTTGTACTACAACTTGAGAAATTGAGGGTTCATGATGATAAATCCAGTCTGAATAACAACGCTGGAAACCCCACGCGTACAAATGATACTTCACTTTTACCAAAGATAGCATGACCGAATTCAGACATTTAGTACATGGACAAAAAACATAACCTTTATTGTCGACCAGAGTCTTGCACATCTCAAGAAAGAACTGAGTCCATTATTATACTCCTCTGAGCTTCAGTTTGGATTGTTAAGCCAACTTTTATCGACAACCATGATGCAACTGAAACATAAGGTAGAAAATTTACAAGGGTAGGCTGCTAAACCCACTTTTTAAATATCTTATCTCATACACGAAACTAATGTTGACTTGTGAAGATTGCAAACATACGTATGTCAAGTTAATAAAGATGCTTAGAAATGGTCGCATAAGAATCCATGTGAAGAACTAATGTTACTTTACCAATTTTAATAATGTTCACAAATATGTATAAATTTGTGAACATTACTTTACCATTGATGGTTTTGTACGTGTAAACAACCAAATCAACACCAATCAACAACCAAATCAATATGTATAAATATTTTTAATATCAATAACTTACTTCTAAACTATAACACTAATCACAACCTACAACTTAATATCAATAAATTACTTATAAACTATAACAACTACATTTATTCCATTCAAATAACCAACTACAAATAACCAACTACATTACAAAATAACTAAATTTAAACCTACAAAATACAAAATACAAAATACAACTCAAATCAATTCACTATCTTAATTCACATAAAAAACAACAACCAAATCAATAACCAAATCAACAACCAAATCAACACCAAATCAACAGTTTAATTTACACACTACATCATACAGGAACCAAATCTAAGAAAAGAAAACAAAAAAATTACCTTCAAAGACATTTAGCAGCGACAGATCGTAGCAACAGCAGCGACAGAAGTACCCTTTAGCAGCGACGGTAGGAGTGGAGCAGACGACGATGGTCCGGTTGAGGCTGGGATGGTCGGCGAGTGTCAGCGAGTGGTGGAGCAGACGAACGATCTTGGAGTCTGGTCGGCCACGGAGAGAGTGGACGGGGAGGGGTAGTCGGCGAGAGGGGTGGTCGGCGAGGGGTGGTCGGCGAGAGGGGTGGTCGGCGAGAGGGGTGGTCGCGAGAGGGGTGGTCGGCGAGAGGGGTGGTCGCGATCGAGGGGTGAATTTTTGGGAGGGAAATGTGTTGGTCGCGCGACCTGCTGGATATGAGGGGAGTAGCATTAGCGGCGACGCGTCGCCGCTAAAGGCGTCGCCGCTAATGCCTTGTGTACGATGCAATCTGAGCCGTCAGATCTACATTTGATCGATGTCCAGAAAGGTGTTGGCAGAGGCGTACGGATCACAGACTATTAGCGGCGACTTGTCGCCGCTAATGACTGTCGCACTAATGCCTCTGTCGCCCCTAAAGGTGTCGCCACTAATTATAGATTTCTTGTAATGAATGTGATTTAGGGTAGTGCACCGCAGTGTAAGGAGATATAATTATCAGTTTGTGTTAATATGTAAAGCATTTTGTGTCCGTATGCTATATTACACTATTATAAGGTTCATGTTAGCTATTAAGGAATTAAATATGAAAGAAGGGCTACAACTACAGTGACGTAAGTACAATGTGTAAATCATTTTGTTGTCCCTATGCTATATTAATTAAGGCTTTTACAATTCGGACATCCTGTCAGGTTTATATGGACGCCCTTTGACTTTTTTACGGCCCTGAAAGGCTTTACGGTCCGTTAAAAATAGCAACCTTTAATTTTGCAGCTTTAGTAGATACAGGCTGTGAAACATCTCACGGCGGTAACATAAGACCGTGAACAGTCTTACGACCCGTTAAATATACATTTCACGACTAGCGAAGTCATTCATCGGCCATGAGTTTTCTTCTGAATAAGATTCGATATATTATTTCCTCGGTTGGCGTGGATTTTTTAATTATATAATGATGTGACGTGACGTATTGTTTCTTGAAAAACGTAAAGCAATTATTTGATTGATTTAAGATTCCATAAAACGTTATATAAACGAACATATATTAATTTTTATATGGTTAGTGAGAAAGAATAGTTTAAATGTCTTCTCGCGGAGGTAATAGAAGACGTCAGAATGAGTCATCTTCAAATGTACGAGATATTGTGAAAAGCTTTCTCGATCCAATAGATAACTATAACTGGCAGAATGGGAGGAACTGGTCTCAAAATGTTATTCAGTTTATACGTAACGGTGATGCCCAAACATGTTGGGTGTATTACATGTGTCATTCTGATATCCAGTTAGATTTTTGGTGTGATTTACTAGGGAACGTGTCTTTATGTATAGAGGTAAGATTTTAAGTTTTTAATTGTAAATTTTATTTTCTTTTTTATTCCAACAATTAAAAAATTGTTATTTTACCGCATGTTCAGGCGTCGACAAATAGACTCATAATGTGGAGATATGAAGAAATACGTAGAACAGATGAGTTGCCAGGTAGTGATCGTTGGATGATTCTCCCATTCTAGTGGTTTAGCTTAATATACTCGAGATCCGTTAAAGGTGACGAATATGGTGACGGGAGTGACTATCTATATTCCGTGTTATGGGAAGTTGATACGATAATACTGTTTCATGTTATACAATTAAATCATCAACTTATAACCATGAATTAAATTATTTTGTAGGTTTACATACCAATCACTGATGATGATGAAAATTGTTATCTTTTTAAGATTTGAATGGAGTCATTAAAAGTTCATATATGGACTCAATATGAATGCCGACCAAATACGTGTGATGATTCATGGTGCATTCATTGTGCCCGGATGATTTTCGTACAATTCAAGTCGTATTTTTATATTTTCTGGCACGTATACAATATTTGCAGCACTCCTGACAAGAACAAATTGAAGAACTGGTCGTGTCCGGTGAAACCGTGTGCCTCCTAATGCAGGTGATATTGATCGAGATTCGGGAGTTGTAATTCGTATATTATTGTGTAGGTTGGTTCAAAATAGATCTTTAGAGTGGCAAGAGGTTAATTTACAAGATTCTCGCTTTAGATTCTGAAGATTTATAGCAGAAGAACTGTATTCTAGACGTGTAATGTAGAACAGTAATGAAATATTTTATTAAAACATAAACGTTTATTACTACACTTCATTAAAAAGATAAACGATTATTATCACATAATATAAAACGCATAATTTTTAATCTTCTTGATCTTTATAAAAGATCCAAGCCATAACATGGTTAAAAGAAATTCCAAACTTCTCCTGATAACGTTCTTGAGCTGTTGTCATAATATATGTATCATTCCATAACGTATTTCGATTGTTTTAAACATCTTTGTAGATTTGGTGAAATGTCGTGACCTTCCTTCTTAAGTCAAACCACATGCTGCCAAGCTCATGAGTGGTACGATACTCTTCACGTTCTAGAATTTGATGAAAACGTGTTGAAACCGGTTCCAAAATATTGAATTTGTTGCGATGGTTCCTGAATTTGCGATACAAGATCTTACTAAGGTCACCTCCTCTTCATCCGTCCATGGATTTTGGTGCGGTGAAGGCAACGCTGAACTTGAGTAAACCTCATTCGTCGCCCGAGATATATAAAAACCTGGAAGTCTGTTGGATAATCCGTCTTTGCCTCTTGCTGTGGAAGACATTGATTGACTGCGCTGTAAAGACCATTGTTTTGACTTCACCACAGAACTTGAATATGTTGGAGTAACTTCAAAATTGTCTCTATCTTGCACATATGAACTATGTCTGGGTGTAAGGCCCATTCCCGGGCACCTCACAGTTGGTCATTCATCGCACATAAAACATACATTTATTTAAAACATCACAACAGAAATTAATTAAAACTATTTCATATATATTATGACAACTTTTTTAAAGTAATACAATACAGTTAACTATTACAAATATCATAATTGCATTACATCATAAAAACGTTATTGTTATACTAATGGATGCCATCCCAAAAATGCCAAGTAGCTGCCCTGCGCCATCCTCAACACTCTTACCTGCCAACTGAAAATACATAAAAGTTAGCGTTGCTGAGTGAGTTCTACTTTTATAAATAAAATATCTTACTTTCGTTAAAACCTTTCTTTACTTTCACACGCGATCATGCATCATACGTACAGATAGAAAATATTATTTTTAACATTCATTATCATTCATTTTCCATCACCATCATATTCATACATTCTTTCATTTCATGCTTTTCATTAACGTTCTCTTTGGTACACATTCTTTTATTACATACTTTACATTATCTCTTACTTTCGTTCTCATTCTTTAGTAACGTACTTTACATCATGCTTTTACTTTGTTTCTTTCTTTCTTTCCTTCTTTCTTTCTCTTTCTTCTTTTCTTCTTCTTCTCTTTCTTTCTTTCTTTCTTCTTTTCTTTCTTTCATAAGTTACGTCATTTTTTACTTTCGTACGTATTGATGACAATACCCCGAACATTATGCACGAAGCTGATGCTGGGCCTGTGGGAATTAAACCACGAACAATTGGTAATACCCTGAACATTACGCACGAAGCTGATGCTTGGCCTGTGGTAATTAAACTATGAACATTGTGCATGAAGCTGCACCAGTCACCTAAGGCATACCAAAGGGCCTTGTCAATCTCAATGATTGACCCTGTGTGCATCCTTTAGACATTTTGCCACTATGCGGGCATCTAACTTATACTTAACCACCTATACTTAGGCGCATGGCCCTTTCTGGGTGGTTGGGCACTATTCAAGCGCATGGCCCAACACTTAGTTTTTCTGGGCAAATCCCAGACGCATGGTTACTATTCAGGCGCACGGGCCTGACATAGGCATATGGACACTTAGGCGGTTGGACACTATTTAGGCGTTTGGGTTACTGGGCGGTTGGGCACACTTAGGAAATTTGACCGTGGGCGCATGGGCCACTGTTTAGGCGCATGGGCAACCAACTTGAACCTATTCAACATAATTAAGTCCCAATCCAACATATCATGATCTAAACTTAACACTAACATTCTAAGCATCTTTACATGAACATAACTATAAATCAAACCCAAACTTACACCCACCCACATACATAGTTGCAGGATCAATATGGTTCTCTCAACACTTAGTGCTTCTCACAAACTTGTTAATCTCACTCGTTTGATGAATGCAGAATCAAAAACTCAGTTGATTTGGAGCATATATAGTCATATAAAGTGTGTCCGTCGCTTGACGAATAGTCTAGGCTTAATGTTATACACCTTGTAAACACATGAAACTGGGTCATTCGCAGGAGCATATGCGAATGAGACTCAGTCGTATGACTGAGCCATGCTAATGGACCAGTCGTGCGACTGAGAGATGCGATTGGGGCATTCGTAAGACTGAGCCATACGCATGGTCCAGTCGTATGATTGGACCATACGCATGGTCCAATCGCACGAATGGGCCCACTCGCATCTAATATGGGCCGAGGCCTATATATACTAGTTTCAATGTGTAGAAACCTGAGGTTTTGAGAGAGTCTGCCCGGGCCTAGGTGCTGCCGGATGAGAGGGGAGATCATGCTCAATCTCCCCTTGTCAAAAGTCTTGATTCTTAAGTTGTAACGAGCTTAAAATCGTTATGTTTTATCAAAAAATCATTCGATTATTGTTCGTACTATTGTTTGTCTTTTGGTTTTTATCCTTCCGTCAAGAACACGCTCGGATGTTCATCGATCCAGTGACTTCACAGTTGATAATAATATAATAAGTAAAAGAACACAAGAGTTTTCAAGATACTTGTATATACTATCTCTCAACTAAGTATTACAAGACTCATGTAGAAGCATAGATACTAAGTTACATTGAGCGCCTATATATACTACTATCTACAGCTTGTTATACGTTGATAACATGCTAGGACTTACTTCTAGGCAAATACTACATTGCTATAGGCAGGGTATCTTAGATAAAGTATTATCTAAGATAAGGTAGTCATTACAGGTCCATGACTTACCTTTTGGTCATCAACTAAAGGTGGAAGCTGTACTAACTAAGGAATGGTGAACAGTGTACAAAAGTAAGGTCAACCACATGAACGTGGAAGGTATCTTGCAGAGGATGAGAGTAGGCAGCAAGTGCCAGTCAGACCATGCTTGTCCACTGGTTCATACTGTGTTTCTACCGAAGGTAAAATGGCTTCGGAGAATAAGTTCTTCCAAACCATTTTATACTTCGGAAGACACAGCTTCTTCCGAGGCTTTGTCTTCGGAAGACTTTGTTTTCATTCTTCTAAGTGCTTTACTTTAGAGGGAGATCTTTTAAGTCTCAGAAGACTGAGTTCATCCTTCGGAAGCTCTTCGGAAGATCACCATATAAGCTTCGGAAGTTGCAGCATTTTCCTTCGGAAGTTGCAGCAATACCTTCGGAAGGCTTCTCTTAGTTTGTACAGATTTTTTCTAAGTGTTTGTTTTGGTTGCATCAGCCTTAATAGTTCCAACAAACTCCCCCTAGGCTGATGCTACCAAACTACACTTCCTTCTTCAACTTTTTAACTCCTCTTCAATTCTTGCCTTTTGTTCAATCGGCAAGATGAAGGCTGTCAATGAATCTTCTGATTTGAGCAGCTATCATAGAGTTATAGGGTTTGGTGATTGGTCTCACTACTAACTCAGTAATATCAAATCTGCTTAAGTGTGGCAGAGAGGAGGCATTGAACCTGTTTACCTCTCCATTCTCCCTCTCCACAATAAGTTGTGAGAAGGTTCATCAAAGCTCCACTGGACTATTGTGTTCCTAGGAATGAGGGGCAAGTTTGGCTGTCTGTCCCCATTCCTAGTGTCCAGCAGGCTCACCAATTTCCTTCGTAGCCTTTTCTCTTCTTCATTTAATGAATCAGACCTTAAGGCAAGAAGATCGAGTGATTGGTGTAAGGTTTCTCGGGGTAGATCTAAGAAGGCATTTTTGTGAGAGTGTTTGAGGATTCATCAATGTATTGTAATGTGAAGAATCCTCCCTCATAAGAAATGCTGCTCACTTTTGAGTAGTTGTTGAGCCTTCTCTTGATCTCCTTAATTTCTTCTAAGGTTGGAGTTTTGGATGGTTCAGAGGATGATGTTAGTATGTTTAGGTTTTGGGTTGTGTTTTGGGTTGTAGGATTGTAAGGCCCCGCTCCCGGGCGCCCTACTGTTGGTGGTTCATCGCACATAAACATACATAATGTATATAATCATAAAATAACGCAGCGGAAATGATAAAATATATATACATTCTCATTCATTAATAATAGTCATTACATCATTGACTCGATTACAAAATGAAGCTTTCTCTACTTTGTCTCTCCTCCTAAGATCATACAGCGACCTCTAGAGGAGATATCAAGTTTAAACGTTTAAAGTTTATAATTTTTATACTAAAGAATATTCCTTAAGTAGTTCCGTACATCGGAACTCTGACGGAATACTCTTGACACACACATGCAACATATTTCGTTGCATGTGCTACGCACACGCACCCAATGCGTGGCGAACTTATCAAAATCTAAAGAAGATTTCTTAAATAATCCCTTCCGGGGGAATACTCAAGAAATCTCATAATGGCATGCAACGTGATGAGTTGCGTGCGTTATAGACCCACAACGCATGACGTTGCATCATTATTAAATGGAGAATGCCATCCCAAAAGAGCTGAGTAGCCGCCTCGTGCCATCCCCAGCAACGCTACCTGCCAACTGAAAACACATAAAAAGTCAGCGTTGCTGAGTGAGTTCTAGTTTTATAATAAAACATACTTTTACTTATTTAAAAGTATCCTTTCGTGCATGCGTTCAAACATCATACGTACACAGAGATAATATTCATTATTATCTTCATCATTCGTTATATATCATCATCTTTAACTTCTCGTATGGATTCTGTCAGGCTTTACCCACTTCATAGCACTTGGCTATGATTACGGTGGTCGAATGACAAGAATCCCGTTCATACTTACTTGCGCACATTGAAAGGTGAATTGTACCAATACCATATGCTACACCCCAATCAGTCTTAGCTACCGGGCCGTAATCAACATATGACGGAGCGTATGCCCGGTACTAGAGGTAAGCGGTAGAGGTACCATGACCATGGTCAATCACATAGAAGGACCAATCGCGTTATTCAATGCTTGCAAGACATAATTCGTTCGTTCGTTAATGCATGTATTCATCATCATTCATTCATTCGTTCATTCGTTAATACATGCATTCATCATCGTGTTCCTCTTTCATTATCTTTCACTTTACGTTACATAATACTTCGTTCGTTCGTTAATACGTAAAGTCATGGAAAGATATTCATAAATCATTATTATAGGAACACACACACATCATACATACATCATCATACATAGCATCGTACATACATCGTCATACATAACATCATACATGCGTCATCATCATACCTACATCGTCATCATCAGCATACATACATCGTCATACCTAACATCATACGTGCATCATCGTCGTCATCATACATAACCTCGTTCATACATAGCCTACATCATCAATCATCACTAGGCACTTACTATGCGTCATCCTGGTGCAGTATGCACTAACTGTCCCTCCAAGACCGTGAGGACTCATACTAGGACCTTACATAACATGTCGAGTCCACAATCATACCTTAGACGTATAACACAACATTATACCCAAATGGGTCACACATACATACGTCAGTAAACAAGTTTATATGTGTTCCAGCCCCAAAATCATTTAAAACAGTAAATGAGGGGTCCTAGAACTCACCTGTGCTTGACAAGCAGCTTCTCAATCAAGCCTTTAAGACGCGGGTCACACTACACTGCCTGCAGATAAGTTAACACTCAAAAGAGTTAATTTCTGCCTAATTTCGCTACTAATTTCGCAGGTAGTTTCGCCCGTAAATTCGCCCGTAGTTTCGCCGGGAGAATTAGCAGTTTCGCTGCTAGTTTCGCTGGGCAGCATTCTGCCAGTTTCGCTGGACAGATTCGCTACCTCGAGCGCCCAACTTTCGTTGGAATTCCCTAGTTTCGCAATATCTAAGGTCAACTTGGACATTGGCATAGTCATCAGCGAAACCATAGTTTCGCTCAGGCGAATATGTAGTTTCGCTGCAGCGAAACTGTAACTTCGCTGTAGGTTCCTCCAGTTTCGCTGGACGAACTTACAGTTTCGCTGGACGAGACCTTAATTTCGCAGAACGAGCTGAAATTCACGAATCAGCTCGTTTCAGCCCAAAAATCCAATCCTTTCCACCCAAACCCTTGCATTACCATCCAGGAAGCTATATCTAAGCTTCTTACACGTTTTAATACCCTAAAACGTGTGTTTTGGGCGATTTTTGCCACTAGAAACCCCAAAAACCCCAAACCCGGGTTTTTCACCAAATGTGGCAATTTAATACGTTTCTTACCTTGATTCTTGTAGTTTTGGAGTCCACAAACACTAGCCTTCGATTCTTGACCACCCGAGCTTCGATCCGGCACTTTCTCTCTCTACACTTTCTCTCTCTAGAATGGCGTTTGAGTGAAAATGAGAGTTGCTCAGTGATCCATCTATTTATATGCCAGGCGTTCCCGGGACCCCAAATTCGTTAAACTCGTGACCCGGAGGGTTAACTCGGTGTAATACCCGCAACCACTCTATATTCATTAAAGGTTTTCATCCGAGCCCATCACTATCATCCGACTCGATCAGAAAATTTTCCGGGCGTTACAAGTCCACCCCCCTTATTTAGGTTTCGTCCCCGAAACCTGTCACTCTTCGAACAAATGTGGGTAATACTGTCTCATCTCCTCTTCAGTCTCCCACGTAGACTCCGATCCCTTCCTGTGCTTCCACTGTACGCGCACAAGAGGAACCACTTTGTTTCTTAGCCGTTTCTCTTTTCTATCAATGATCGCCACTGGTTGCTCCACATAGTTGAGCCGTTCGTCTACTTCGATATCCTCCAGCGGAACGACCATATCTTCATCGGCTAAACATTTCCTCAGATGAGATACGTGGAAGGTCGGGTGAATTCCACTCAGCTCATCTGGTAGCTCCAACCTATAGGCCACCTCTCCCACACGGGCGATAATTCGGAAAGGGCCTATATACCGCGGGCTCAGCTTTCCCCGCTTTCGGAACCTAATGATTCCCTTCCAAGGCGAAACCTTTAACATGACTCGATCACCGACTTGAACTCTATCGGTCTTCGCCTCTTGTCAGCATACGACTTTTGTCTGTCCTTCGCCGCCTTCATGAAGGCTTTGATCTTTTCTAACTTTTCAGTCGTTGCTTCCACGACCTCGACGCCTCCCAGTTCCTTCTGTCCAATGTCTCCCCAACATACGGGCGTCCTACATTTCCTACCGTATAACATCTCGTAGGGTGGCATGCCAATACTGGCATGGTAACTGTTATTGTACGAGAATTCTGCTAACGGCAGGTGATCGTCCCAACTTCCTCCAAAATCGATCACGCACGCCCGAAGCATGTCTTCGAGTGTTTGGATCGTCCTCTCAGACTGACCGTCTGTCTGAGGATGATATGCCATGCTAATATGTAGCCTCGTTCCCATCGCATCATGGAATCTCTTCCAAAACTTGGAGGTAAACCGGGTGTCACGGTCAGACACAATAGACACCGGTACGCCATGACGAGCTACAATCTCTTTGATGAATAGATCCGCCAATCTTTCAGATGAATACGTCTCGCGGATCGGTAGAAAGTGGGCACTCTTCGTCAATCGGTCCACTATCACCCATATAGCATCATACCCTTTTGGGGTACGTGGTAGCTTCGTAATAAAGTCCATGGTGATGTGCTCCCACTTCCACTCGGGTATATCCAATGGTTGGATCTTCCCGTACGGTTTCTGGTGCTCGGCCTTTACCTGTGAACAAGTCAGGCACTTACTCACATATTCCACCACATCGCGCTTCATGCCTGGCCACCAATATCTTTCTTCATGTCTTGGTACATCTTGGTAGCACCGGGGTGAATGGAATATCGAGTCTTATGGGCCTCATCCATAATCTTTCCACGTAGATCCCCGTACCGAGGAATCCACACTCGCCCAAATCGGGTCTTAACACCTAGAGTGTTCTCACCCAGTTCTGTAACTAGACCTCTCATCCTTTCGGAGTTTAGACGATCTTCCTTCAAAGCCTCGTCTTGGAACTCCTTAACCTGCGTCATCACGTCTGAGGTCATAATCAGCTGGCAAACCTTCACCCGAATCGGTTCGGGCCTTTCCTTCCGGCTAAGGGCATCAGCCACCACGTTGGCCTTACCCGGGTGGTAATGGATCTCACAATCATAATCCTTTATCAGCTCCAACCACCGTCTCTGCCTCATGTTTAGATCCTTCTGCTCGAAGAAGTACTTCAAGCTCTTGTGGTCCGTGAAGATGGTGCACTTTGTCCCGTATAGATAGTGTCGCCAAATCTTCAACGCGAAAACCACCGCAGCTAGTTCTAGGTCGTGTGTGGGATAATTGACTTCGTGAGTCTTCAGTTGTCGAGATGCATAGGCTATAACCTTTCCGCGTTGCATCAATACGCAACCTAGCCCAGAATAGGATGCATCCGAATAGACCACCAAGTCTTCATTCCCCTCGGGCAATGTCAAGACAGGAGCTTGGGTCAGTCTCATCTTCAATTCCTCAAACGCATTCTCCTGTTCCCGGCCCCACACGAACTTTACGTCCTTGCGAGTCAATTTTGTCAAAGGTGAGGCTATCTTGGAGAAGTCTTGAATAAATCTCCTATAGTAGCCCGCCAGCCCCAAGAAGCTGCGAATCTCGGTTGGCGTCTTCGGTGACTTCCATTGCATCACGGCCTCAACCTTTGCTGGGTCCACCATTATTCCTTCTGCATTCACTACGTGACCCAGAAATTGCACCTCGCGTAGCCAAAAGGCGCACTTGGAGAACTTGGCATACAATTTCTCCCTTCTCAACGTTTCCAATACTTCCCGAATGTGGTCGGCATGCTCCGTCTCGCTTTTCGAATAAATCAGGATATCATCGATGAACACAATCACTGATTTATCTAACATTGGCCGGCACACTCGGTTCATCAAATCCATAAAAGTAGCCGGCGCATTGGTCAACCCAAAAGACATGACAAGAAACTCATAGTGACCGTAGCGCGTACGAAAGGCTGTTTTAGGGATATCCTGCTCCCTCACCTTCAGTTGATGGTAGCCCGATCGAAGATCTATCCTGGAAAACCAACTGGCACCCTGAAGTTGATCAAACAAGTCATCGATCCTTGGTAAGGGGTATCTGTTCTTCACCGTCAGCTTATTCAGCTCGCGGTAGTCAATGCACATTCTCATACTACCATCCTTCTTCTTTACGAACAGGACCGGAGCACCCCAAGGTGAGATACTCGGTCTGATAAACCCCTTATCCAGCAGCTCCTGCAACTGCTCCATCAACTCTTTCATTTCCGTCGGAGCCAAGCGATACGGTGCTTTTGCGACAGGTTGGGCACCCAGTATCAGGTCGATCTGGAATTCGATCTCTCGGTCAGGTGGCAATCCCGATAAGTCTTCGGGAAACACGTCTGGAAAGTCACACACCACTGGCACATCGCAAAACTGTGGTGTTGGCGTCTCTACATTCTTTACATAACATAAGTAGGCGCTACATCCGCGCCTCATACACTTTCCCGCCACCGCCATCGAGATCACCTTCGGAATCGTCGTAACTCGATCGCCATATATTGTCACCGGACTTCCGTCGGTCGCCGTCAGTCTAATCATCTTCTTTCGGCACACGATATTCGCTTCGTAGGTTGCTAGCCAGTCCATTCCTAACACTACATCGAATCCTCCTAGAGGCATCACATGTAACATGGCTGCAAACCTATGACCCTCTAATTCTATGGTACAGTCCTCTATCACATCCGTAACCCTAGTGGATTTACCAATAGCGGTTTCTACGTCAAAGGACTTATCAAGGCATTTACTCCTAACAGGCAGTTTAGCACAGAAGGTAGTAGAAATAAAGCTCCTACTGGCACCCGAATCAAATAACACAGAGGCTAAAATTTGATTTATTAGGAACGTACCGGACACAACATCAGGGTCCGTTCTAGCCTCCTCCTGCGTCATGGTGAACGCCCTGGCCTTTGCCCTCGGTGCTTCTCCTCCCGTCTTCTTCTCCCCTGAGCCCTCAGCCCTCGGCTTCTTACAATCTCTGCTCATATGACCACTTTCCCCACAGTTAAAACACTTGCCCATCCGGCAATCCCTTGATATATGTCCCGTCTTCCCACACTTAAAGCAGAGGTTGGATCCCTACTTACACTCCCCGAGTGCTCTTTTCCACACTTACCACACTTCCTCACCCCAGCTCCAGCCATGACCACTCGGCGGTCATCTACCCTTGCCTTCTTATTACTTGTCGAGGTATCACCTCGGCCAAACCTCTTTCCCTGCCAGCCCTTCTCTCCACCTGCCTTCTTTCCACCCTCAGCCTTCACCAACGCAGCTCTCTCATCGTACAACCTTCCCGCCAAATCCACCGCCGACCTGAAAGTACTCGGTCGAGCGGAAATCAGATGCCACCGAATTTCGGCTGGCAACCCTTGAATATACCGGTTGATCTTTCGAGATACCGGCGTCACCTGCTCTGGCACCAACAGCGCCAACTCGTTAAACTTGGTAGTATATTGTTGATGGGTCATCGTCCCCGCCTCCAACTGCAGGAACTCCCTCTCTATTCTATCCATTTCCCGACGAGGACTGAATTCCTCAATCACCAACCTTTTCAACTCAGCCCACTTCATCTTCCCTATAGCCCTGCTACCCTCAGCTTGGACTATATTTTTCCACCAGCATAAAGCCGACCCTGTAAAAGAGTGGGTGGCAAACTTCACCTTCTTGTCCTCCTGGCAATCACTAATATCGAGGACAGCTTCCATCTCCATCACCCATTGGTGAGCATCAGTAGCAGTACCAGACCCATCGAAAGTTGGGGGCTTGCATCTCATGAATTTCCCGTAATCACAGCCCCGGGCTGTCTCCCGTACCTGTTCTTCCTCCTCATCATCGGACAATACCGTTTCTGCCCCTGCCTGTTGTTGTCCACCGGAGGACTGATTTCTCCCCCGTCTCTCATCCTCACGTACTGCCTTTAACACTTCTGTCATTACAGACGGTAAGATCGTCTGCATAACCTGGTGCACCTCCTCGACAACTGCCTCTTTCACCGAGGCCCTAAAATCATCACTCTCATCCCTTTCCCCCGAAGGTGTAGTATTAGGTTCTTCAGGAACCTTTTTCTCTTGTCTAGGCCTTCCTCTTGTGGCTCGTGGTTCCACACCACTTCCGCCACTGCCTCCACCAAGTGGGGCTTTAGATGATCTACCACCGACCATCTTCTATCTCTCACTGAAAGGTTCAAATACCAACACGGTCATTCAAGGAAATAGCTCAGTTTATGTCAAGTACAGTAAGTTACTAATTACAGTGGCCAGTTGTGATTAGTCACTTACTCCACTTTTCGTACCCCAAGCATTACCCTTCCTGACTACACCGGTATCTAAATCTAACAGCACACATAACCACATTTCACACGCACATACTTTAATTAACCTTAAGAAAATACCTGATGGCACGCAGCTACTCAGATGGCATTCTCATTCTCCCTGTCCCATTCTCAGTTTAAGTTTAGGTTTATTATGAAAATTTTACCCATTTTACTTAAACTTTTGCTCTGATACCAACTTGTAAGGCCCCGCTCCCGGGCGCCCTACTGTTGGTGGTTCATCGCACATATAACATACATAATGTATATAATCATAAAATAACGCAGCGGAAATGATAAAATATATATACATTCTCATTCATTAATAATAGTCATTACATCATTGACTCGATTACAAAATGAAGCTTTCTCTACTTTGTCTCTCCTCCTAAGATCATACAGCGACCTCTAGAGGAGATATCAAGTTTAAACGTTTAAAGTTTATAATTTTTATACTAAAGAATATTCCTTTAGTAGTTCCGTACATCGGAACTCTGACGGAATACTCTTGACACACACATGCAACATATTTCGTTGCATGTGCTACGCACACGCACCCAATGCGTGGCGAACTTATCAAAATCTAAAGAAGATTTCTTAAATAATCCCTTCCGGGGGAATACTCAAGAAATCTCATAATGGCATGCAACGTGATGAGTTGCGTGCGTTATAGACCCACAACGCATGACGTTGCATCATTATTAAATGGAGAATGCCATCCCAAAAGAGCTGAGTAGCCGCCTCGTGCCATCCCCAGCAACGCTACCTGCCAACTGAAAACACATAAAAAGTCAGCGTTGCTGAGTGAGTTCTAGTTTTATAATAAAACATACTTTTACTTATTTAAAAGTATCCTTTCGTGCATGCGTTCAAACATCATACGTACACAGAGATAATATTCATTATTATCTTCATCATTCGTTATATATCATCATCTTTAACTTCTCGTATGGATTCTGTCAGGCTTTACCCACTTCATAGCACTTGGCTATGATTACGGTGGTCGAATGACAAGAATCCCGTTCATACTTACTTGCGCACATTGAAAGGTGAATTGTACCAATACCATATGCTACACCCCAATCAGTCTTAGCTACCGGGCCGTAATCAACATATGACGGGAGCGTATGCCCGGTACTAGAGGTAAGCGGTAGAGGTACCATGACCATGGTCAATCACATAGAAGGACCAATCGCGTTATTCAATGCTTGCAAGACATAATTCGTTCGTTCATTAATGCATGTATTCATCATCATTCATTCATTCGTTCATTCGTTAATACATGCATTCATCATCGTGTTCCTCTTTCGTTATCTTTCACTTTACGTTACATAATACTTCGTTCGTTCGTTAATACGTAAAGTCATGGAAAGATATTCATAAATCATTATTATAGGAACACACACACATCATACATACATCATCATACATAGCATCGTACATACATCGTCATACATAACATCATACATGCGTCATCATCATACCTACATCGTCATCATCAGCATACATACATCGTCATACCTAACATCATACGTGCATCATCGTCGTCATCATACATAACCTCGTTCATACATAGCCTACATCATCAATCATCACTAGGCACTTACTATGCGTCATCCTGGTGCAGTATGCACTAACTGTCCCTCCAAGACCGTGAGGACTCATACTAGGACCTTACATAACATGTCGAGTCCACAATCATACCTTAGACGTATAACACAACATTATACCCAAATGGGTCACACATACATACGTCAGTAAACAAGTTTATATGTGTTCCAGCCCCAAAAATCATTTAAAAAAAGTAAATGAGGGGTCCTAGAACTCACCTGTGCTTGACAAGCAGCTTCTCAATCAAGCCTTTAAGACGCGGGTCACACTACACTGCCTGCAGATAAGTTAACACTCAAAAGAGTTAATTTCTGCCTAATTTCGCTACTAATTTCGCAGGTAGTTTCGCCCGTAAATTCGCCCGTAGTTTCGCCGGGAGAATTAGCAGTTTCGCTGCTAGTTTCGCTGGGCAGCATTCTGCCAGTTTCGCTGGACAGATTCGCTACCTCGAGCGCCCAACTTTCGTTGGAATTCCCTAGTTTCGCAATATCTAAGGTCAACTTGGACATTGGCATAGTCATCAGCGAAACCATAGTTTCGCTCAGGCGAATATGTAGTTTCGCTGCAGCGAAACTGTAACTTCGCTGTAGGTTCCTCCAGTTTCGCTGGACGAACTTACAGTTTCGCTGGACGAGACCTTAATTTCGCAGAACGAGCTGAAATTCACGAATCAGCTCGTTTCAGCCCAAAAATCCAATCCTTTCCACCCAAACCCTTGCATTACCATCCAGGAAGCTATATCTAAGCTTCTTACACGTTTTTTTTAATACCCTAAAACGTGTGTTTTGGGCGATTTTTGCCACTAGAAACCCCAAAAACCCCAAACCCGGGTTTTTCACCAAATGTGGCAATTTAAATACGTTTCTTACCTTGATTCTTGTAGTTTTGGAGTCCACAAACACTAGCCTTCGATTCTTGACCACCCGAGCTTCGATCCGGCACTTTCTCTCTCTACACTTTCTCTCTCTAGAATGGCGTTTGAGTGAAAATGAGAGTTGCTCAGTTGATCCATCTATTTATATGCCAGGCGTTCCCGGGACCCCAAATTCGTTAAACTCGTGACCCGGAGGGTTAACTCGGTGTAATACCCGCAACCACTCTATATTCATTAAAGGGTTTTCATCCGAGCCCATCACTATCATCCGACTCGATCAGAAAATTTTCCGGGCGTTACAAGGATATGTAGTGAGGGTGGTTGTTGAGAGGCAAGGAAAGGTTGTGTTGGTAGTAAGGATGGTGTGGGTTCAGGGGTGTATGGTTCAGTGATGGGTTTGGTTTTGATGGGGAAGGAGAAGGGTATAGGCTAAGTGGTGGTTTCAGTTTCGGTTCTGGTTTGGGTTTCATCCTCTGTACCACTTGAGATGCCTCCTTCTTTCTTCCTAAGCGAATGTCAGCTTTGGTATCATTGACATGTCCCTGTAGGGTCTTCTCTGACATAGGCCCAACTTGCCTGCCAGTGAAGCCATGTGCCCTGAGATAAGCCTTCATTAAGGATTTTTCTCCTACCTTCTTGGCCGCTGCAAGTTTAGCCTCTTCCTCTTTCTTCTTCCTCTCCTTCACTTTCTTTCTAGCAGCTCTCTTTCTCTCGTTACTGATATGTTCCTGCTCTCTGTTGACAAGGATCAGGATCATCTCATTCTCATGGGGACTCAGTTCCTCGTGAGAGTAGCCTCTTGAGCATAGGAAGGCTATCCTCTCCTTCCTCTTCTTCAGCTCAGCTTCTTCCTTCATTTTTCTTGCTGTCTCCTCTTTGACCTTCTTTGCTGCTTCCTCCTTTTCTTTTTACAGCAAGGTTGCCTTTTCTAGTTTGATAAGCTCATCAAGTGGTAGTAGTAGCATTTCTTCATTTGCTACTCCCAAGTTGATAAGTCTATCAATTGCCTCCACCCTCTTCTTTTCATTGATAGACTCCTGAGATGTTGCTGCAACTTTGCTGCTTGCAGCCAACAACTTTTCAGTGGGGAGTCTACCTTTCTTCTCAACTTGTTTAGCTTCTCATCCTCAAGAAGCTCCTTATTAGTCATCTTCCTCTTACCTTTGTAATCATGAGGAGATGCTTCCTTAGGTGATTCTTGTCTTGAAGGTTGAGGTTGAGAGGACTAAGGATGAGGTTAAGAAGTTTGTGGCTGCTCTTGAGGCATTTATGGAAGAATAGGAGTTGTAAGAAAGTCCTCACTATTCACCTCAGAGGCTAGATCAAGAATGGCCTCTGTGAGAATCAGTTCATCAGACAAGGATGATAGTTCAATAATTACTTCCGCAGCTGAAATTTTTGCTTAAGAAGAAACTGATGTTGCACCATAGTTGCTGGGCCATCAGTCCCTATTTCCCTTTCGAAGTGAATCTCAGGTTCCATAGTGACCTTAGGTTGACCAACTTCCATCTGAGTGGTAGGTGGTGCACTGAGCCTTTGAAGCTCTTCTGCTCCAAAGTAGGTTATGGCAACATCAATGGATGGTTGCTCAAGTGAGGAGCTAATTAGGAATTGTGTGAAAAATTTATGAAGACTAATAAGGATCCTTGGATCCACTTAAAAGCTCAAAGGAGGTGGTTGTGGAAAGACAGTGGATGAGTGCTTTTGTGTAGGGTAAGGGGGGAAAAGTTGTAAGAGTTATCAGAGATTAAGGTTCCTCAGAAGTTTGAGGTTCCTCATGGGCTTGTTTCCGTACATTCTCTCCCTTTTTGGCAGCATCATCTTGAGAAGTAGATGAGCTAGAGAAAGAATTTAAAGAAACTTGAATTGGTACATGCCTAATAGACTTCTCAATCTGTGTCTCAGCTAGTTTTGCCTTGAGATCTTTAATCTCAAGTTGCTGAGTGGCAGACCTGGTTTCTAGGATCCTAACCTTGAATTCAAGGCCTGATACCTTTGAGAGCAGGTACTCAATGGCAAGTTTCAGCCTTCCCTCATCTTCATGTGAAGAATCATGGGGAGATGATACAATATACCTAGTATGTACATCTTCATCACCAGTGGTGGTTTCTTGGCGCCCTGGATACCTTTGGTCAAGGATATCTCTTTCAGAGATGTCAATGGGCAAAGTTGCCGTAGACTCAGTCTCAATGATGTTACCACTGTCCTGAGAGCTCATGAGAGACTATTAGTAGTGGCAGCTGAGCCTACATGAGTCCCCTGCACACCGATGGGACCCACCTCAATTAATGGTTGCTGATGTGGGTCAGAGATTGGAGGTTCCCTTTGGCTCTGTTGATCTAGAGATAGGTGTGGTAGATCAACTTCATAGCCTTGAGGAAACATGAAATCGTCATCAGTTTGGGTTAGAAGGACAGTGAAGGATATGGAAGATATTCCTAATAACCCGGGACCTTGGTCAACATCTAATGACTCATAGTCAGTGATGTGGCTGTCCCTTTTTGGTTGCTCACAAGAGTATTATGACTCATCGTGAGGGCTTGAGGTTTGGGTGATGGGCTCATCAGGTTGAGACTGAGGAGACTCTACACTAATATTGAGGTCAATTGGAGGGGAAGGTTGGACCTCAGGCTGAGTGGGAGCCCAGTGTTCCACTCTAGCCTTTTGAGGCTGAACAGAAGGAACTTGTTCAATCAGAGTAGATTGAGCAAGGGTTCGCTTGGGGGGTCTTTGGTAAAAGTGTTTGATGGGTAGGGAGGCTTTTTGGTGTGTAGTGGTGATTGCTAGTGTGGGTTCATCACCTGTTGGTTTAACAGGGATGTTACCAGGAGCCATGGGCTCAAGCATACCTAGAAGCAGAGGAGTGAACCTTCCAGTGAACTTGGTAGATATCTTCTTCAGCATTTGGAAGATACATGGCCGCATTTTAGGTACTACTAGAATATCCTTGTATTCTAGTTTATCCAGGTCTAGTTCACAGTTGATGAAGTGCTGAATGAACCTGGGGTACATGTAGAATGTATTTTTGATAAGATTTCCCCTCAGGTTAAGAACAAACCTGGAATAATTGAACCTCAGGCCTCTGACCAACCCATGAACTAAACAGCCTAGTTCATAGGGGATTTGATCCCAACCACCTGATTTGTTGGACGGACTATGAAGCATGATGTGTAGTAAGAATTTCCAGTTGTAGGAGAAATTGAATTTGTAGACTGTAGACTTACTAACATCTCCTCCATATCCCATTTGAAGATAGGTGTCTTCCAAATCAGGCTTTGGAATTCAGTTGGAGCCCCTGCATCAGGAAGCTCCAAATGTTCCCTGATAGTGGTTTCACTTACCACTATCTCTTGTCCACAGACTCTCGATCGAATAACCCTCTTATTGTTTATAACTTCATTTTGGCCATTTGTCCAAAAATCAGACATATGGTTAGAGTAGATGGTAGGGTTTATTGTGAGAGCGGGAAGGTATATGGATTTTGTGAGGAACTGGATGATTTGAGCAAAGTGACTATCCATAGATGAATCAAGGATAGCAAGTTGGTTATGTTGTGGGTTTAGAGCCATTGTTTTGGAATTGTGAGAAGGAAAAGTTCTAAGTTTGAAGATTACAGTGAAAACAATATGCTAGGGTTTCGACAGTGGTAAGGAAGGTATAGAAGAGAGTTGGAGTCCTTTAAATATGGAGTAAAAATCAAACCAATAAGGTGAAATGATACTATGCGGCTTGATTTGACAGAGGCGGTAAGGATGTTTTATTCAAAATACTCCCAGAATCTTCTACAAAATCTTACTTTTTGCCGAGTAGGACCCAAATGTTTCCATTACAATTTTTAAAGCATTTTTCCGACAACATCTGCTTCCGAGAGAACTTTAAGGTTTCTCTCTCTTGACTATCTTCCAAAGCCAAATTTTGCTTCCGAAGCAAAATCTATCATAAAGACTATTTTGCTTCTGAAGGCAAATTGAGGTTTTATAGAAGCATAAGATTTCCTTCGGAAGAAGATTGATCTATGATCAGTTTTGCTTCCGAAGCATAATTCTTTGTCTAGGTTAAAGGAATTTACCTTCGAAAGAAGAGTAAAACTATCTTCCAAAGGTAAATTTCTCTTCAGAAGAGTTTATATTAAAATTTTGAATAAGTACCTTTTATAACATGGCTTAAGTTGTAAATAGACACATTTGACTTAACATTCGGTGTGAAATAATTAGTCAAGCTTTATCATCCCAATAGCTGTAATTAAATACAAAAATCTTTGTTCATCAAAGGCTTTGGTGAACAAATCAGCATATTGTTCATTTGAGTCAAATTTGAACAATTTGATTAGATTTTTCTCATTAATATCTCTAATGAAATGATACCTAATCTCGATATGTTTTGTCTTAGACTGCTTGACTGGATTTTCTGTTATTGAGATAACACTCTTGTTGTCTATGTAAATGGGAGTCTCCATGAAGTTGAAGCCATAGTCTAACATCTGATTTTGAATCCATAGCAGTTGAGCATGGCAGCTGGCTGCAGCATTGTATTCACCCTCAGCAGTTGATGTGGAGACACATGATTGCTTCTTACATTGCCAGGAGATGATTCTCCCACCAAGAAATTGACATGTTCCTAATGTTGATTTCTTGTTGATGTTACAACCACCATAATCACTGTTAGTATAACCATATAGGTTGAAGTCTTTGTTCTTAGGATACCAAAGGCCTAGTTTGGGAGCCCCATTGAGGTATCTAAGTATCCTTTTGACAGCGATGAGGTGAGATACCTTGGGAGCAGCTTGATATCTTGCACATATGCATGTAGCAAAATGATATCAGGTCTGCTTGTAGTGAGATACATTAGAGATCCAATGATTGCCTTGTACTGATGCTGATCAGTTCCTCCCCCTCAGAGTTAGGACAAAGATTGTGATTTCTTTGTATAGGTGTCTTAGCCGGCTTGTAGTCTTTCATCTCAAATATTTCCAAAATGTCCTTGACATATTTAGATTGATTTATGAAGAAGCCATCTTTCATCTGCTTCACTTGAATTCCCAGAAAGAAATCCATCTTTCTCATGGAACTCATTTCAAACTTCTTTCTCATGATGCTTTCAAAGTCCTTACACATTTGGTCATTTAAGGAACCAAATATGATGTCATCAACATAGACTTGAACAAGCAACATGTCCTTTCCTGATTTTCTTTGAACAATGTCTTGTCTATGGTGCCTCTTATGTAGCCGTTTTTCAGAAAAAAATGAGACAACGTCCCATACCACAGCCTTGGTGCCTGATGCAGCCCATAGAGAGCTTTATCCAGTTCGCACACATAGTGGGGGTGTTGTGGGTCTTCAAAGCCAGGTGGTTGACACACATAGACTTCTCTGTCGATGTTCCCATACAGAAATGCACATTTAACATCAAGTTGATACACTGTGAAGTTCTTGGATGCAGCAAAAGCAAGAAATATTCTTACAGCCTCAAGTCTTGCAACAGGTGCAAAAGCTTCAGTGTAATCTATTCCTTCCACTTGTGTGTATCCTTGAACTACAAGTCTAGCTTTGTTCTTGATAATTAAAGCTCTATCATCTCTTTTGTTTCTGAGTACCCACTTTGTGCCAATGGGTACTTGACCAGGTGGCAGTGGGCATAGATTCCACACCTTTTGCCTTTTGAATTGAAGCAATTCCTCTTGCATTGATTCAACCCAATTGTTGTCTTTGAGAGCCTCTTCTACCTTTTTAGGTTCCACTTGAGAGAGAAACCATGAGTACAAGCAGACATTCTCATTGTGAGTTTGACTTCTAGTCCTCACACCTTCTGAGACATCCCCAATGATGTTTTCAGCTGGATGAGTGTTATGAATCCTGATTCTAGGAATAACATCTAGTTGCATAGATAGGTCCAGATTTGAATGATTCATATAAGGATTGTTAACATTGGTTCCAATTGAATTTTCTCTTTCATTCAATGAAGATTGATTAAATGAAAGAGTAACATCATCAAAAGTGTTCTATTATAAGATAGCAACAACAGTTGGCTGTTCCTCCAGATAGCTATCTTTAGTAGCTTGGTGTTGAGAAGTTGAGTTATCATCTGAAATGACTTGATGTTCATTCAGTTGACGACTTGTTGAAGCTCCATTGTTTCTTGAGAGATCGAGACTTTTAGGACTTACAGTGGTGGGAGGGTGTTCTTCAGTCCTTCTAGGAGAATTTAGAATAGGTCTGGGCAACTCAAATATTTGATCATCATCAGAGTCACTTTGAGTTCCTGTTCCAGCTAAAACATTCTCACAAGATTGTTTAGAATAGTTTGGAAACAATTCTAAGTTAAACATATGGTCAGGATCATTTCCCTTAACACAAGGAGTGTGCTCATTTACAACTATATTGGATGACTCTCAAATTGTTGATTCTTGATGTTGTATACTCTATAAGCTTTGGAGCATGAAGAATATCCAACAAAGATAGCATCATCTGACTCTTCAGAGAATTTTTCCAAATTGTCACTTGTGTTAGGTATGGTGCATCTGCTGCCAAAGGACCTTAGAAAGCCAATGAATGGTAGCCTCTTGTTCTATAACTCATAAGAGGTCTTTCCATGGGGCTTAACAATGATAACCCTGTTCTGCACATAGCATGCAGTGCTGACTACCTCTGCCCAGAAAGTTAGAGGCAGCTTTGAATCAGCCAACATGGTTCTTGCAGCCTCAATAAGTGTCATGTTCCTCCTCTCAGCAACACCATTCTGTTGAGGAGTTCTAGGAGCACTATGTTGTCTGATAATTCCTTTTGAGTTACAGAATAAGTCAAGAACTTGATTCTTAAACTCAGTCCCTTGGTCACTTCTGATTATCTTTACTTTGTGATCAATTTGATTTTCTATCTTAAGAATAAAATATTTTAAGGTTTCAGCAGTTTCATCCTTAGTTCTTAAGAAGAATACCCATGTAAATCTAGTAAAATCATCAAATATCACAAACCAATATGATTTCCTTCCAATGCTCATTATACTTGTAGGACCAAATAGATCCATGTGCAATAAGTGTAATGGGGTAGTGATAGTGTTAACTTCTTTGGGTTTATGAGACGCCCTATGTTGCTTCCCTTTCAAACAAGCAAAACAGTTGTCTTTGCAGAGAAACTCCTTTTTAGGCATACCATTTACCAAGTTATTCTTAGCCAATTTATTCATTGTCCTAAAATTAACACGACATATTCTTTTATGCCAAAGAGTTGACTCATCACTATTTGCTCTGGAAAGAAAGCATGACACTTCACCCATTGTTCATATCCAGCTTGTACATATCCCATTTCCTGGGAGATCTAAGAAGAACCAATTCCCTAGGAATTGTTATCCCGGGTTTGAGGATAATGTACCCATATTCTATGAAAAGCATTTGATGCTTTTGGTCACAGAATAGAGAAACACTTAAAAGATTATGTTCAAGCTGTTTGACAAAGTGTTCTTTGTCAACTGTTAACTTACCATTTGACACATTACCTCTACCAGAGATGTATCCTCCGGCTTCACCTCCAAACTAAGCAGGACCACCATCAAAATTGTGAAATTGTTGAAGAAGAGATCTGTTCCCTATCATGTGCCGGGAGCATCCACTATCCACAATCCAAATGTTTCCATTTTTATCATATGGATGTCCCTGCACAAAGGTGAAACAGTTAGTTCTTATTGGAAACCCAAGCCTTGTTGGTCTTAGGTTCTTCCAATGATGATAACATAATTGAACCAAAGTGTAAGCATATGGGTTCAATAGTAGTTTGGGAAAATGAGGTTTGAGCTACAACGTCTTCTTTGATTTTCCATTCCATCCTTTGGTTAATCATTGAAGATGAGCTTGATAAAGTTTAGGTAGCAGAGCATTCTTCCGAAGTTTCTTTCTCTTTGGAAGAAGCTTTCAGACCATTCTCTTTCGAAGCAGTCTTCTTCTCGGAAGTTTTGAGAGGTGCTTTCTTGTTCTTTGGAATTCTTTTTGGTTTCTCTTCCGAAGCTACTCTCCATTCTAAAGAAGATGTTCCTTCCAAAGGTAACTTGGCTTCGGAACACTGCTTTCCTCTCTTCAATCTTTGGATCTGGTCATGTGATCTAAGTGAGACACCTTCCTTGGCTGCTCCTTTTGTTACCCTGTTTGCATAACATATGCTTGCAGGATTATAGAAACAATCCTTGTCCATGTGGTTGTGTAGACTACACATTATGCATTCAGTGTTTGCCTTGGTGGTACATGTAGATTGTTGCTTCTTGGTCTTCTTGTCCTCTTCCATAGCTTTTCCTTTCTGCTTCAGATCCTTAAGTTGGATGGGAGTACTGATACTATACTCCTGTCCTAAATCTGAGCTTCCAACCACTTGGAATCCAGCTGAGATGAAAATACCCTTTTGTATTGGGTCAATTTTTAGTTTGGACTCAGCCACCTTCTTGGTAGTTCTCTTGGCTGCTTGAATCTTGTTCTTTCTTTGTTTGGTGGTGAGAGATTTGTTCTCAGTTGCGAGGATGAGGTTTTCTACCTTGTCCTTCTCTGTGGTGGTGGTGGTAACCATTTTTGCATCACTCATAGTCTTAAGAGATGGTGGGTTAGCAGTTGGAACCTCTTGCTCATCAGTACCACATCTTGGCTGTCTAATAGACACATAAGAATATGGTGGAGCAGTTTCATTGGTTCCCAACCCACTCTTGTTTTGATAACATTCTTTTGAGTAAGAAGTTGATACAAGAATATTGTTGAAGTTATGCTCTTGGATAGCATACTTCTTTGCTTCAGCCTCAGCTATTACTAGTTGGGCTTGAGTCTCTGTCAACTTTGAAACTAAATCTTTTATTTGAGCCCTGTAGTTTGAATGTTCATTTTTTCAAGTAGATGTAGCCTTTTCTAACTCTTCAATTTTTAGTTTACAGTCAGATTCTACTATTTTAAAATCAGCTTTCAATGTGTTCAAAGACTCAATATCAGATTTAAGTTTCATGGTGTAGTCCTGGTACAATTTAACCTTAGCTACACAGTCAGGGTTACAAAGATGTTCATATACCTTGGTATCATCTGCGTTTGCCATGAGAGCTTGAGCAGGAGTAACATCTTGAGTTATAAAGCTTCAATCAACTTCTTGAGCAATGGTTGTAGTGTGCTCTATTGGCTTGGTTGCAGCTTGTGTGGTGGCATGATGTTGAGAAGCTTGACTTGCTCCAGGGTTAGATTTTGGATCCTTGCATTCCCTTGCAAAATGACCAAGTTGATTACAATTGCAACACTTGGCCTTTGATTTGTCAAACCCAAATTTGCTACTTGTTGGGTTCTAAGGGAATTGCCTTCCAGTACTCTTGTAAAACTTCCTTGCTCTGTAGGCTAGAAGAGCCATTTGTTGAATAATGTCCAAATATTCAACATCATCTGGATTGAAACACTCCAGATCATCAAAACAGAACTGGAAATCACTAGAGTGTTCCTTTCCTGAGAGAAAAGCACAACTTTCCTTAAAAGGACCTTGTTGAACTTGTTAACACTTGGGTGTCTCTGGGAAAGTGATGTATGGTCCAGATGAGCATGATGGCTGCTGGTTGTAAGTCAGGCACATCTGGGACTGGGGAGTTCTTGCACCTTCAGCAGCATGTAGAGCATTGCTAACAGGAGTCGTTGAGCTGCCATTCATCTGCCGCTTATTTAGATTTTCCATCTCCATACGGTATCCGTCTAGGATTCTATATAGTTCAGTCATAGTGAGTGTTCCAAGATTCTCAGATCTCCTAAGAGAAACACAATAGAAAGTCCGTACACGAGGAAGAGCACTCATGAACTTCCTTACTATGTCTATCTTTTCAAGAGTCACTCCCATAGACTGCAGGATGCTATCAGATCCATGTATCTGAAGTATTGTTGGCTCAAGTTTTTAGCATCAATGTAGGTGAAATTCTCGAACTGTTGCTTCAGAGCATCCTTCTTGGATTCTTTGGATTCTGAGGACCCTGAGTACATTAATTTCAAAGCATCAAAGAGTTCTTTGGCTATAGTGCAATGCTCAAATCCTGCCATAATCGAGTTTGGTATGGCAGTGAGCAATACAGTCATAGCTTTACTATCAATGTCCATCTTTTTGAAATCTTCATCAGTGTAATCTTCGACTTCCTTTTCAATCATGGCAGCATCTCCAGTCGATGATGTCAGTTTTGGTATGTATGGTCCATAAGTGACAGACTTCCACATACGGGAGTCTTGATACTTGATGAATCCTTTAATGTGTTGACACCAGCGCCTGAAGTTATTAGGTGTGATAATGGGAGCTTTGGTCATGGTTCCCATTTCTGGTTCAACAGATTTCTGGTTAAGGGCCATTTCATTTGAGTGAGTAAGTTTTGAGATACAAGGTTGATTTGGATGGTTAGATCTCGCAATCAAGAGCCTGGATGCTCTGATACCAATTGCAGGATCAATATGGTTCTCTCAACACTTAGTGTTTCTCACAAACTTGTTAAATCTCACTCATTTGATGAATGCAGAATCAAGAACTCAGTTGATAATAATATAATAAGTAAAAGAACATAAGATTTTTCAAGATACTTGTATATATTATCTCTCAACTAAGTATTACAAGACTCATGCAAAAGCATAGATACTAAGTTACACTGAGCGACTATATATACTACTATCTACATCTTGTTATACGTAGATAACATGTTGGGACTTCCTTCTAGACAAATACTACATTGCTAGAGGCAGGGTATCTTAGATAAAGTATTATCTAAAATAAGGTAGTCATGATAGGTCCATGACTTACCTTTTGGTCACCAACTAAAGGTGGCAGCAGTAGTAACTAAGAATGGTGAACGGTGTACAAAAGTAAGGTCAACCACATGAACGTGGAAGGTATCTTGCAGAGGATCAGAGTAGGCAGCAAATGTCAGTCGGACCATGCTTTGTCAACTGGTTCATACTGTGTTTCTTCCGAAGGTAAAATGGCTTCGGAAGAATAAGTTCTTCTGAACCACTTTATACTTCAGAAGACACAGCTTCTTTCGAGGCTTTGTCTTTGGAAGACTTTGTCTTCATTTTTCTAAGTGCTTTACTTCGAAAGGAGATATTCTAAGTCTCGGGAGACTGGGTTCATCCTTCGGCAGCTCTTCGGAAGATCACCATATAAGCTTCGGAAGTTGCAGCATTTTCCTTCGGAAGTTGCAGCATTACCTTCGAAAGACTTCTCTTAGTTTGTACAGATTTCTTCTAAGTGTTGTTTTGGTTGCATCAGCCTTAATAGTTCTAACAATATTCATACATACACATACGGGTGAAAAAACCATTTTTGTGAAAACATGTTTGCATGCATTTCCAGCCCCAAATCAGTTAAAAACATGTAAAAAGGGGGTCCTAGATACCGTTGGAGCATATATTGTCATATATAGTGTGTTCGTCGCTGGATGAATAGTCTAGGCTTAATGTAATACACCTGATATGTTGTAAACATGTGAAACTGAGTCATTCGCAGGAGCATATACGAATAGGACTCAGTCGTATGACTGAGCCATGCTAATGGACCAGTCGTGCGACTGAGAGATGCTTTTGGACTATTCGTAAGATTGAACCATAAGTATGGTCCAGTCGTACGACTAAAGGAACCGATTGGTTCAGTCGTACAAATGAACCATACGCATGGTCCAATCGTACTAATCGACCCAGTCGCATCTGGTATGGGCTGAGGCCTATAAATACAAGTTTCATTGTGTAGAGAGTTGAGGTTTTAAGAGAGTGCCCGGCGCCCAGGGGCTACCGGATGAGAGGGGAGATCATGCTAGATCTCCCCTTGCCAAAGGTCATGATTCTTCTGTTTAACGAGATAGTAATCATTTAGTTTTATCAATGAAATCATTCGATTATGGTTCATTCTATTGTTTGTCTTTTGGTTTTTCTCCTTCCGTTAAGAACACGCTCGGATGTCAACCATTCCAGTGACTTCACAATTGGTATTAGAGCCGGTTACTGCTAGATTGATCTAACAATCATTCTAGCAACCAGAGCTCTTAATTTCTGGATCTATTTCATGTTCTTTGATGTTAACCCCACTTTGTGTTCTTCGTGTTTTGCTCAGATCTCGTGTTGTGTGTTGTTTCTCTGTTAAAATCGAACTCGAGATCACGTTCTCATCACCCTTCCGGATCTTATGATGTCTATCTTGTTTCAGTTCATGTAAAATTCATCAGATTAGGGTTTTTGGCAGCCATGGCGGCTGCAGATCTGAAAATCTACGTGCAGATCCGCTCATGCAATTGGACCATGCTAATGGACCATTCGTACGGCTGGACCATGCTAATGGACCATTCGTACACCTGGACATGCTAATAGACCATTCGTACGACTGGGCCATGCTAATGGACCATTCATACGATTGGACCATGCTAATGGACCAATCTTATGTCCAGTCATGCTACTGGACCAGTCTTATGTCCAGTCATAGTACTGGACCAGTCTTATGTCCAGTCACCCGGATGGACTCACTCTTGTGTCTATTCGTAAGACTGGACCAGTAGCATGAATATATCATTCGTATCATCCATTCGCATGAATGTGCTATTTGTCCTCCATGTCATACGAATGAACTGTGTTCCAAAAAAACTGGATCTGCCTCGGCACAGATTTGAGGATGAGCAAAGCACATTCACCCTGAGGTTCTTTTGTCAAACAAGTTTGATGGATATCCTATTATTCGTTGGACTTTCAGAATTGGTGAGTGTAGTTAGGACACAAAAGAGAAAACAGAAGATCAGCAGTCGGTGCTGATTTTATGGGGTAGTCAGGAGCATCTGACTATTTATGGGCCAATCAAGTTATATTTATATGCACAGAGAGGATTCTGATTCTTAGGGGGAATCCATGTTTAGAGAAATTGAAGACGCAATCAGAAAGTGACGATGTGAGCTGGTTTCTGATGATGAATCTGCATGCATGCTGATTTGTTTGATATTGTCAGTTGTGGATTGGAACCTTCTACTTTTTGCCCAATACACCGTATGAAGACGCTAGGAGAGCACAATGTTTATATATTGGGATATGCTGAATCTAAGGGGGAATTTCTGCAGTTGTTAATGTTAATCAGGTTAGCTTGTGTGAAGATTGGAGCAACGAAAAACTGTTCATGTCATTATCTGGAAAAATCAGTCAAATGGGGAATCATGCTCCGATGATGGTGTTCTACAAAGTAAACGAAAGCAGTTGTGCCTAAATTCATTTTCAGGGATACAGTAGCAACCTGACGAATCAACAACGTTGTCTAATATGTTTTTTGTTTGATTCTGTTGGAGACCAGAGCAAATATTTGACTGAAGATTGTAAGAGGTGTTATCTACTATTCGCCAGCAACGACCAAGGGGGAATTTGTTGGAGCATATATTGCCATATATAGTGTGTCCGTTGCCGGACGAATAGTCTAGGCTAAATGTAATACACCTGATATGTTGTAAACACGTGAAACTGAGTCATTCGTAGGAGCATATGCGAATGGGACTCAGTCGTATGACTGAGCCATGCTAATGTACCAGTTGTGCGACTGAGAGATGCTTTTAGACCATTCGTAAGATTGAACCATAAGTATGGTCCAATCGTATGACTAAAAGAACCGATTGGTTCAGTCGCACGAATGAACCATACGCATAGTCCAATCGTACTAATGGGCCCAGTCACCTCTGATATGGGCTGAGGCCTATAAATACCAGTTTCATTGTGTAGAGAGTTAAGGTTTTAAGAGAGTGCCCGACGCCCAGGGGTTGCCAGATGAGAGGGGAGATCCTGCTCGATCTCCCCTTGCAAAAGTCGTGATTCTTCTGTTTAATAAGCTTGTAATCATTCGGTTTTATCAATAAAATCATTCGATTATGGTTCATTCTATTGTTTGTCTTTTGGTTTTTCTCCTTCCGTCAACAACACCCTCGGATGTCAACCGATCCAGTGACTTCACAGATTGTTGGAGCATATATTGTCATATATAGTGTGTCCGTCGCTTGACGAATAGTCTAGGCTTAATGTATTACACCTGATATGTTGTAAACACATGAAACTGGGTCATTCACAGGAGCATATGCGAATGAGACTCAGTCGTACGACTGAGCCATACTAATGGACCAGTCGTGCGACTGAGAGATGCGATTGGGGCATTCGTAAGACTGAACCATAAGAATGGTCCAGTCATACGATTGGACCATACGCATGGTCCAGTCGTACGAGTGGACCATACGCATGGTCCAGTCGTACGATTGGACCATACGCATGGTCCACTCGCACGAATGGGCCCAGTCGCATCTAATATGGGCCGAGGCCTATACATACCAGTTTTAATGTGTTGAAACCTAAGGGTTTTAGAGGGTTTGTGCCCGGGGCCTAGGTGCTGCCGGATAAGAGAGGAGATCATGCTCGATCTCCCTTTGCCAAAAGTTATGATTCATAAGTTGTAACGAGCTTAAAATCGTTATGTTTTATCAATGAAATCATTCGATTATTGTTCGTACTTTTGTTTATCTTTTGGTTTTTCTCCTTTCGTTAAGAACACGCTCGGATGTTTACCGATCCAGTGACTTGACACAGATACTCACCTTATCTTCTCTCGTGTATGACTTCTTCAAAACCCGAATGCAAATTCAAACGCCTAAAAACTCACCAAAAACATACAACCGAACATACAAACACATGTAAGCATGTAACCGAGGCTAAGTCTAGCCAATAACACCTTAAAAACACAAATCCTTTGCTTAAATTTCGAGTTCTTCTTCTTCTTCTCTCTAGAATCCAAATTCTTTGCTCTTTCTCTCTCTAAAAACTGAATGAGAGTTGGTGTGCATGCTAGAGTGGGCGGCCATGCCCACTTCTATACCAACTTTTGATACTTTTTGTCGCTTTGACACTTTTAACCCCTCTACTTGGGTTAAATTACAATTTTCTCCTTTTTATTCGCGTTTATTATTTCCTTCTCGTTTATAAAAAAATCCGGGTGTTACACTAGGGGGGTCTAATATTTTGTCTTTTTGCTTATCTTTTTTTGGACAACGCTGTGTATGTGTTTGGACTTTAGAAGGTTTTTGATCTGTTTTTGAAGGATAAATGTACGATTTAAAAATTTTAATCAAAGATTTTTTCACATCTTCTGGTTGGACAAGTAAATGTTTTGTCACCATCTCCATCTCTTTATATACATCTACTTGAATCTCCCATACAATATATCATCCACAATAACTATTATCCATCCATCTCTCTTCATCTCGTACTTACCCTGCAATTCAAACTAACAGTTTGTTTTTCTGGTGCCACTATTTCTAAGAGTGGGTGTTCCCTTATATACACCACTCCGATCATATTTCAACCATATTTTAACCACCACACCATTCGAGTTTCTTTTTAAATGTTTGGTGACAATAACAAACCCATTTTCTAGCCCTATGTTAGTTGCCTAATCAATTAATTCTTCACGAGATGAAAAAACCTGCGAATTTTAATATTTATAATTAGCTATTAGTAAATGAAAGTAAAATTAAATATGATATCTTATAACCTGATTGGTATCGTATAAACCTCTTTAACCGGAACCAGAACTGTCATTATCACCGCTGCTATCGCCACCGTCATCACCCCCATCACCGCTGTCGTCATCCCCGCTGTAATTCGACGTGTACCGTCCTAAATAGTTTGAAGCACTCTCACCGAAATAACCATAACCCTCGTCGGGGTAATAGTTAGATTCCGACCCGAATAAATAGTTGCTATCCCAGATTGACAACGTAACGTTACATCTTTCAAATAACACGATTGAATTTGTATTTTATGTACGATTTATCGTAAAAATGATTTTATGAAATGAATTTATAAACTAACGTTTATATATTATTTGATATGGAATATTGTATCCCGTCATAAAATTAACACGAATATCGAGGAATATTAAATCATATCAAATAATGTAATAAATACAAATTACATGAAAACGAGGAATAATATGTCTCGTCAAACAATTAACATTGAAAAATAAATCTCGTGAAGGACTTCACGGGCCGTTTGTTGGTAAAGTAACGGGCCGTGATCTAAGTCCACCGAAGGATACAGGCCGTTAATATTATGAATGACTGATTTGATTAACCGCAGTGCTTACGGCCCGTGAAAGCCCTTACGGGCTATAAGCAGGGCGTCTAGATATCCTTCTGGGCGTACCATTAGTAGGCCCCTAAATTAACTGTAACTAATTGGCAAATTACAGGTTATTATAAGGTTAAGGTTAGCTATTATTATTGCATCTAAAATACTAGTGTGTGTCTCTCCTTGTTTTTTTAATAGTATTTAATTGTAAAAAAACAGTAAGATAAAATGAGTAAATGAACTTTTTTTAACTGTAATAGGTATTGTAAACTGATATAATTGTTTAATGTGCATATTACATTTGACATTTATCAGAACCTTAATATTCGTTCAGCGATTCATAAGTTGGTATGGAATGTTTATATCATACCTACTACATTTGAGAGTGTTGATATAATCTAATCAAGTCTTTTAATTTAACCGAGAATGTGTGGTTGAACAATATGTTTGCTATTAGACATATGTGGGTCCCAGTGTATTGTATAGAAATCCCAATATGTTGTCTCATGAAAACTACCTCCCAATACAAGAGCTCTAATGCCTCTTTCGAGGTTACTTCCAGCCCTGCTAACACTCTCGTTCAATTTTTCATGGCCTTTGACACTGCTTTAGATAATCAGCGTTACAACCAACGTAGTGTTGACTTTGTAAGCAATACCACCCGAGTCCAACAACGCACTGGTTTATCGATCGAAAAACATAACGCATGCTTCTACACGCAAACCCTATTCAAAGAGGTTCAAAAAGAGACATACAAGGATACTAATGTTGAAGTTCAGGATCATACCAACGTCTTCATAATCTCTCACATGGATAAGAGGATTGATTTTGTCAATGAGTTCAACGTAAGATAATGAAATCATAAATGTTACATCACTTTAGTTGTTTACCATACCAAATATTTAATTTGTGAAGCTAATGTATTTTTTATTCGGTGTCTCATCACTTGGTTACCAAGTCTTATGAGTGATCGTCTTTGGGAATCACCCGTCTTGGCTACCTCTGCAGGCACGTGTTTTTTTTGTTTTTTGTTTAAACAAAATCACTGAAATCCTAGATGCTTACATTTCTAACCGTTGGTTTTGAGAAAGTCTTCCCAGTCAGGTTTTCGGTATACAGAACAGGCTTGCCGCAGATACCAGCGAAGAAGCTGTATTAAAGAATGATGTTTTGTGAATGATTGTTTTGATCATCTAAGGGACAACATTGATGGCTTATTAGGTTTAGCTAGCAAGTTGAAGGAAATCAAGGAAGGAATTCTAACCCACAAATCACCAGAAACCAACTCTAAAAGAAGGACTGAAGTTATTAAAACGTTGGTTGGTGTTGAAGATGTACCTTTTGTTAATTTAATGCCCCCTCAAGGATCGGAACAAGGGTTGCGACACCAATCAATGTTTAATTGGACCGGGGGAGAAGGTTGTTGAAAAGATTATGAAGAAGGCTAGATTGTGCAATATATGTAAGGAGTATACACACCATGATTCCATGAACTACAGTCAGAAGGCTAAGGCCAGTCCCTTTGACCAACCCCAATAGTTTGGTTAGTTTGCAATGTCTTTTGGTTACCACTTTTTAGTGGGTAACATTTACAATACTTTTTCTTTTTTTGTCATGTTTATCGGCAGACGAATTATCGTTACCACTTATGAGTGGGTAACTTTAGAACAATGATTTTATGCCGTATCATATTGTTTCTTATCCACATGTATTTTGGTTACCATATTTCCAATGGGTAACGTGTGTCATATGGTTTATGAAACAACTATCCTTTGCTAAAAATGTTAGATGAATCTTCATGGTTGATGTTTATTGTTGTTGTCATAGTGGAATGCATGTTACTGCAACTATATGGTTATTTTTATTTATCTAACTTAACTTTTTTACACTATAACTCCATGAATCCTTATTTTTTAGATTTACTGTTGCAATTTCTTTTTATACGAGATCCGGTCCTCTCTCATGAATACACATTATATCAATACACGTCATATTTTATTAGTTAATAAAATATCACATTATTACCTATCTTTTTATGAGCTATGATACTGTAGATAGTAAATTGGATGGAAAATATGCCTATTTTAGTCTTAATTATACGTTAAATATAATGCATTACTATGCGGTTATCTATCTAGTATACCTGACTCAATTTGGAATGAATTACAATAAGCTTTATGATTTAATCTGACTTTTTTTTAGTATATGTCACATCTACATTAACCATATTTTTATATTTTACTCATAGCTTTACATGTATTGGTTTTTTACCATGCCGTCGTTGGATGTGTTTACTATAAGACCTTTTTAGGTATTTTAAACACCATTTTTTAAAAAAATATAAAGGTACAGAAAGAACATTGCTCATATTGTATACATGTGTGGAAGCTACGGTTGCAATCGAAATTACATTACAGTAAGCATCACTTTACATTTTGTCTGTCACCCAAAATTATCAAGTACATTTAAACAATAACCCCCTAAGTCCTAATTTTGTCAATTTTAAACTAATATTTTGCAAACAAATTAACATATTTCCTAAATTATTATTCTTTTTGTTGGAGCATATATTGTCATATCTAGTGTGTCCGTCGCTTGACGAATTGTCTAGGCTTAATGTATTACACCTGATATGTTGTAAACACATGAAACTGGGTCATTCGCAGGAGCATATCCGAATGAGACTCAGTCGTACGACTGAGCCAGGCTAATGGACCAGTCGTGCGACTGAGAGATGCGATTGGGGCATTCGTAAAACTGAACCATAAGAATGGTCCAGTCGTACGATTGAACCATACGCATGGTCCAGGCGTACGATTAAACTATACACATGGTCCAATCGCACGAATGGGCCCAGTCGCATCTAATATGGGCCGAGGCCTATATATACCAGTTTCAATGTGTAGAGAGACGGGGTTTTTGAGAGGGAGTCTGCCCGGGGCCTAGGTACTGCCAGATGAGAGGGGAGATTATGGTCGATCTCCCCTTGCCAAGAGTCTTGATTCTTAAGTTGTAACGAGCTTAAAATCGTTAGGTTTTATCAATGAAATAATTCGATTATTGTTCGTACTATTGTTTGTCTTTTGGTTTATCACCTTCCGTCAAGAACATACTCGGATGTTCATCGATCCAGCGATTTCACACTTTTAAATTTTACACTACAGTAACTCATGTTTAAATTAGTTTTGTAACACATTACAATATGCTTAATCATCTAATCTTACAATTAAGATAAAAATGTTACCGAAAAGCTATATATATTGTCAATAATGATAAACTAATACCCCAGCATATCTTATTAGATTACTACAAAATACTAGAAAAGGTTACAATGCAACACTTCGATGTTTATAATATAATACCAATTAAGGTAATTTAAATACGTATAAAATTAAACATCCCCATATATTTTTACTAGATTTACTTTGTAAGAGATGAGTTCCTCTTTCATGAATACTCCCTACATCAATAGACGTGACATTTTTGGTAATTTAAATAGCCATGATATTAAAAAAAACAAAAAATATAGGATGAAAATTACTAGTTGTAGACTGTTGAATCATATGAGGCTATGAGGCTGGTGCAACCAAACAACATTAGAAGATTTTGATGTACAATTGAAGTGGTCTTCCGAAGACAAAGTTGCTCTTCCGAAGACAAGTCAAAGATCATCCGAAGCTCAAGTATGAAAAACTTCCAAAGGTAGAACTCAGTCTTTCGAGACTAATAGTTCTCCTTCCGAAGTATACAAACTTAGAAGATCCAAGACAAAGTCTTCCAAAGAATAATCTCATTGCAGGATCGGTGTTGCTCTCTCAACATAATATTTTCTCACAAACTCACTAAGTCTCACTCATGTGATGGGCAGAATCTCAAACTAAGTTGACAATAATATACTAAGTTAATGAACACAAGAAATGGTTTTTTCAAGATACTTGTATATATTACTTCTTAACTCAGTGTTTACAAGACTCTTACAAAGCATTCATAACGAGTTAAGTTGAGAAATTATATATACTACTATCTACAGTTGGTTATACTTAGAAAACTAGCCGGAACTTACATCTAAACAAGTACTAGATTGATAGAAGTAAGGTATCTAGGATAAAATACTATCCTAGATCAGGTAGTCATGACATGTCCGTGACTTACCTTTTGTTACCTACTAAAGTTGGCAACTGTACAAATTGATAAAAGGTGAATAGTGAAATAAAGTATGGTCAACTACTTAGGCTTGGGAAAACACCATGTAGTATACCAGACTTGACAGTATGTGTCAGTCAAACCATACTTATGTCCACTGGTCCTGTAACACCTAGATATTTTTGATAGACGATAAAGAAATAATAAACATGAAATAAAGAAGGAAATATAATTTAACCCAAATTTAAGGGGTTAAAATTGTCAAAAGGACAAAAGTATCAAAATTAGATGCATAAAGGTGGTATGGCCGCCCATAATCTTCTGCACTCTTCTTTTCATATGGTTTTTAGAGAGAGAAAGAGCAGAGAGTTCGGGTTTTTGAAGAAGAACAGGAAGAAGATCGAATTCAAGGTATGTTTTCGGTGACTTGAAGTGTTCTTGACAGATTTCAGTCTCGGGTTTGTGCTTATATGTGTTTGTGTGTTCGGTTATGTGTTTTGGGTGGGTTTTTAGGTGGTTGAACTCATAGGTGTATTCGGGTTTGAAAAGGTCTATCCAAGGATTGCCAAAGGTGAGTTCTAGAACCCCATGTTTACATGTTTTAACTGATTTTGGGACTGGAAATGCATGTATGAACATTCTTATAAAATGGGTGTGTACCCGTATGTATGTGCGAATGTGTATGTGGGTGAGTGTATGTTTGGGTTTGATTTATGGTTATGTTCATGTTGTGATGCTTGGAATGTTAGTGATAAGCTTAGAACATGATGAATTGACGAATTAGGACTGCTTATGATAATTTTGAAGGAATTGATCTGCCCAAGATACATATTAAATTGATGTGGCTAGTAATATGATCCAAGTCGGGTCATACCCAATAACAAGCCAAACAAACACCGATGAATATTTATTCGTTGATAAGATTATACAAATAAATATTAGCATCAATTTAGAAACCGGGATTTCTAAATCATTGGTTTTACAAATGAACAAAATTATATGGATAATTTGTTCATGAGAGATTATTTTATTTTATTATTTAAATTAATTGAACAATGACAAATAATAGTGTGTTAGTTTAAAATTAGAAGGGTTAAACTTTATAAAACTTAAGAGATGAGAGTGTGATTTTAATAAAACAATTTGGGGGGGAAAAACCCATTTTCACATGGGATTCGCCCGCCCCCTTTGGCTTGAATATCCCACTTGTTTTGTCTTGGAACTAGTAAGACTTCATTTCAAACACACACTCCAATCTCCAAACTCTCTCTCCTCCATGCAAAGAGTAAAGAATTCTCTCTAAACTCTCTCTAGAAATCGGATTCTAGAGCAAGAACAAGGCTGATTTTTCAGCTTTGAATCAAGGTTTATTGGCTGAAAAATCGATTATGCAAGAGGATTTCAAGTGGCTGCAACACAACCTACTAAGTGGGTGTTTGAAGGAGCTTGGGTTATCATCTACTTGAGGATTGCTATTTGGAGTCTTGCCTTCAAGAACATCATCCTTCTCATCTCAAAAGAATGTCTTGAAACATAGTTTTCATCACCTTTCCATGGCTGTTTTGTAAGTTACTTGTTCATACAAATAGATCCATCTTAAAGGGTTTTATCAATATTTCAAATGGTTTATGTAAACTTCTAACAAGATGTTAAAATGATTATCCGCTGCGTTTTATGTTTAAAATGGTTGAACAACTTTGATAAACATGTTAATATCCCTACAATGGCATCTAGAGCCGGTTGCATGGACACTAACTTCTTTAGATCGAAATTTTGAGTTTTTTCTTGGGTTATTAGAAACCCTAGAACTCAAGATTTAGCTAGGTTTCTCTTGATTCAAGTTGGTTTATCTTATATGCATTGAGATGGCTTAAATCTTGTGATTTTAAATTAGTTAAAAATTGAAAAATCCATTTTTTTTTAAAAAAAAGGCTGCTGTCGCACAGCAGTGTATATATATAAAAAAATAAAATTTTTTGTTGGATTTTGTAATTAAATGAAACCATGCTTGAGTTGGATGATTTACATGTTTGGATATGTTGTTTGGTTGTGCATAACAAAGCCTAGACCTTGTGGATTGATTGATTGATTGTCATGATTTATTCATTTGCTTATGTAATAATCTAATTTTATGTTGAAAGTCTTGTTTTGTAATTTATTTATTCATTTGGTTTGTAATAAATAGATTAGGAGTTTTTCCTTGATTACAAAATTGTATTAGGATACATACTTTGTAAGGATGCTCAAGATCAAGATTTGAAGAAAAGATGGACAAAGAGGATGCTTGAAGATGTGGATTCAAGTGGGAGTCCTTTTTGTCATCCTTGTGTCATGTTCTTAACCCTTAGCACAAGACCTTTTGACACACTTGTTTTGGCTAACAAGTGTGCTCAATTTAGTACGCTTTGGTTATGCATATGTGAATGGATTGTTTATGCTTGGTTGATTGCTTATGTTGATGTTTGTTTTGAATATTTGGATGTGATTAACAAACCGTCAATTAAAACAAGCTATAACAAGAAATTGGTTCTCAAATCATTAAGCACAAATAGAATGGTTTTATAAAAAGGATTAATGATTTGCAAAATAAAATGGGTTTTATTTAAAAGAACCAATAGGGTACCATATGGTTGAATGCATACAATCATATGGTACATAGAGTTTTCTAAACTAGAATTGTGAAAATGTAAATCCCTTTTGAAAACAAGTTTAACACCATCCTTTTACACAACACTTAGGTTACTTGCAAACTCTTAGTGGGATAAAGGTCACCTAACCAATTTGAGGGAACTTGTAACTTGAGGTGAGAATACCATGTTTGTGGGATAAAGGTCACCTAACCACTTATGTAGTAAACTCACACGTGTGTGTAAGTAGGATGACTTGATTTATGAAATATATTGAATGGATCACCTAAAATATGTTTTACAAAGGTGTTGATGGGATAAACATGCCGTTTCAAACATAAGATGTTCAAACGATCCCATACCATTAGAAGTTGCAATAGGTTGTAATTGTCATTCATGACTACCTTGTTAATTTAAATAATGGGATAAAGGTCACCTAATCAATATTTAAATATAACGTTGGATTCTGAAATTTTATTTATTAATTGTCTATGAGACATAAAAGGGTATTAATAAATGAAATATAATTATATCAACGAATACTAAAATGGAACTTTGCAAAATCTTGTAGATGGCCGACAACAACAACGCTAATAACGATGTACCGAACCAAAACAACCAATCTCTAAGGGCGATCCTTCAAAGGGATCGTCTAACACCTAACAACTTCATGGATTAGTACCGCAACTTGAGAATCATTCTCAAGCAAGAGAAGCGGGCCTACATCCTTGATGATCCCATCCCCGATGAACCCAACGAGGAGGATGAAGAGGCCTATAACGATTGGGTTAGATATGTGGAAGACTCCATCCAAGTCTCTTGCCTAATGTTAGCAAGTATGACACCCGACCTCCAAAAGGAGTATGAGCTCCATGGAGCTTATGACATGATCACCCAGTTACGGGAAACGTTCCAGCAACAAGCTAGGGTGGAGCGCTTCGAAACGGTTCGAGCGCTTCATGCATGTCGGATGGAGGAATCCCAATCGGTTTCATCTTATGTTCTTAAGATGAAAAGCCACATCGACCGCCTTCAAAGGCTAAATTGTCCTGTCTCAAAGGAGTTGGCCACGGATTTGATCCTTAATGGCCTAACTAAAAGGTTTGAGGCGTTCGTCATGAATTACAACATGAACGGATGGGACAAGAGCATAAATGAACTTCATTCAATGCTCAAAACGGCCGAGGCGGGAATGGGTATAAGGGTTTTACCCGTTCTCGCCATCAATGAAGGTGGGAAAAAGTGAAGGTCACAACCCCCTCCTAAGGCAATTGTTGCAAAAGGAAAGGGGCACGTTGGGGGAAAAGGGAAGATGGTTGTTAGGGCAGAACCTCCGAAGCCCAAGGAGAAGAAGCAAAAGGTTGCTGCAAACGACCCATGCTTCAAGTGTGGTGAGATAGGGCATTGGATGAGAAATTGTCCAGTCTATCTCAAAGAGTTGAGAGAAAAGAGGGATGCGGGGCAAACCTCAGGTACAATTTACATGATTCATATTGATCTTAATGTTATATCTTCTAACACATGGGTATTGGATACCGGATGTGGAACTCATGTTTGCAATTTGTTGCAGGGGTTCAAAAGAAGTAGGGACTTCAATCAAGGGGATGTTAGCCTCTTCATGGGCAATGGAGCCAAAGTCAAAGTTGAAGCTCGTGGGGAGTACATCCTAAAACTTCCAAGTGGTTTGGAAGTAACTTTGAAGAATGTTTTGTATGCTCCTAGTTTGACTAGGAACATTATTTCTGTATCCCAATTAAGACATTATGATTATGTATTATCTTTTGTTGAAAATGATATTCATGTTTCTTTAAATGATAGGTTCTATTTTAAAGCTATTCCCATTAATGGTATTTATGAATTGGTTCATGAAAATACTTTAAATAGTTCATTGTACCAAACTAACACCAAGAAACTCAAGTTGGATTTGAGTGATACCTATCTTTGGGATTGTCGTCTTGGTCATATAAACAAGAAACGTATACAAACACTTCAAAAGAATGGTCTTTTAAAAACAAATGAATGTGATTCATTTGATATATGTGAATCTTGTTTACAAGGAAAAATGACTAAGGCACCCTTTAGTGGAACTAACGAAAGGGCAAAAGATTTAATAGGTATCACACATTCAGATGTATGTGGTCCTTTTAAGCCAATGACTAGGAATGGTGAAAGATACTTCATTACCTTTACCGACGATTATAGTCACTATGGGTACGTGTACTTATTAAGGCACAAAGATGAAGCTTTTGAAACGTTCAAAATCTTCAAGAATGAAGTAGAAAATCAACTCAGCAAGTCGATTAAAGTTCTCTGCACCGATAGAGGAGGTGAATACCTAAGTGATGCTTTTCAAGATCATCTTAAGAGTTGTGGGGTTGTCTCACAACTCACTCCACCTGGAACACCACAACATAATGGTGTGTCTGAGAGGAGGAATCGAATCTTATTGGATATGGTCCGATCTATGATGGCTAGGAGCACTTTGCCTCTATCATTTTGGGGTTTCGCTTTGCTCTCCGCGACCCGTATTCTGAATATGGCCCCAACCAAAAAGGTGGAAAGGACACCCTTTGAGATATGGCATGGAAGAGTTCCATTCCTATCATACTTAAGGGTCTGGGGTTGTGAGGCTTATGTTAAGACTCCCACCCCAAACAAATTGGAAGTCCGATCAACCAAGTGTATCTTTATTGGATATCCTAGAGATTCTATGGGATATTATTTCTATGATCCACTGGAACAAAAGGTGTTTGTTACCAGAAAGGATGAGTTCTTAGAAGCAAAGTTCCTTATGGAAGGAACTAGCAGTAGAACAGTGGATCTTGAGGAGGATCAAGAACGACGACCCGATGCACGTTTGGTTGAAACTAGCACTCAACATGAGGATGTTGAGGATGATCAAACAGTTGATCAATACACACAAACGTTCGCAGAAGTGGTAGAACTAGTAATCCACCTGAAAGATACGGATTTTTCATGGATGGATGCTATGTGGTAGATTCAGATGAACCAACCACATATCATGATGCAGTGTCCAATTCAGATTGTAACAAATGGCTTGAAGCCATGAACGTTGAGATGCAATCCATGTATGACAATCAAGTTTGGGAACTTGTTGTACCGCCTTCAACTCCAAGGTAGTTGGAAGTAAGTGGGTTTTCAAGAAGAAAACTGACATGCATGGAAACTTGGATACTTATAAGGCTAGACTTGTAGCAAAGGGTTTCACTAAAACTCAAGGGGTTGATTATGATGAAACCTTCTCACCTGTTGCGATGCTAAAGTCTATAAGGATATTTTTGCCATAGCTGCTCATTATGATTATGAGATTTGGCAAATGGATGTCAAACCGCTTTCCTAAATGAATATCTTGAGAAAGATGTCTATATGGTTCAGCCTGAAGGTTTTGTCTATCCAAAACATCCAAATAAAGTATGCAAGTTAAAGAAATCAATCTATGGATTGAAACAAGCATCGAGAAGCTGGAATCACCGTTTTGATGAGGAAGTAAAGAAATTTGGCTTCATCAAAAACGCTGATGAAGCTTGTGTGTATAAGAAGGCTAGTGGGAGCACAATAACTTTCCTGGTATTGAATGTTGATGACATACTACTATTTGGAAATGACATTCCTGTTGGGTTTGATAGAACACAAAATCAAAGTTTAACCATTTAAACATTCAGAAAAACGCAGCGGATATATATATGTTTAAACATGATTACAAAACAGAAAAACATGTTCTTTAGGTGATAAACAAGTGCTTAAACCAAACTCATATTGCAAAGGATCATTCTTATGTGAATAGACAAGCTATGAAAGCACAAAACGAGCATTATGGACAGCCTCAAAGGGCTGCCATAAACTACCTTACTGCAGTCCTCAAAAACGTGGATTAAAGGAATGAGATGAAGATGATGATGATGTTGAATATGCAGCCCTCAAAGAAGAGAACCTCAAGTAGCTATACCCACAAGCTTGTTCCAAACACCTTGCTTGTTAGGATGCAACACCAAAAGAAGAACCTTTTCTTCTTGCTCCTCTAAAACCCGAAATTTCAGCCCCAATTTTCAGCTTCAAAAACTCAAAAATGGCAGCCAAGTAGAGAGGATTTGCTAATGTTTGTGAGAGAGAATGTTAGGCAAAAATAATGGATGAGTGTTGGTTGCATGTAGTCTTGCAAGAAACAAGAAAAACTTGGGTATTCCCAAGGCCCCTTGGGTGGCCGAATGGTGGGTGTTCAAATGGGTTTCCCACCCATATGTTTTTTATAAAAGGAACACACTCTCCAAATCATTTGAATTATAAAATTAAAGCCTAGTTTAATTTTATACCATAACACATTTTATATGTCATTATTTAACCAATCTTAAATAATGAAACAAATAAAATTCTCATGAACAAGTTATCCATATAATGTTGCTCTATCACAAAAGCAATATTTAGAAAACCAATTTTTGATGTCAAACATTCATTGTATGATCTCATCAATAATTAAATGTTTGTTGGTGTTTGTATAGCCTGTTATTGGGTATGACCTGACTTGGATCATAACGTATTAACCACATCAATCTTATATGTGTCTTGGGCATATAAGATCCTACAATTCCAACCTTGGAAGATGTAAAAACCTGGCTTGGAAGTTGTTTTTCCATTAAGGATCTTGGTTAAGCCACCTATATTCTGGGAATAAAGATCTATAGGGATAGATCAAGGCGGTTGATTGGTTTAAATCAAAATGCATACATTGACAAAATCTTGAAAAGGTTCAAGATGGAAAACTCTAAGAAAGGTATTATACCTATTCAGAGAGGGACAATATTGAGTACGACTCAATGTCCAAGCTCAAAGGAGGAGCAGAATAGAATGAAGGCAATCCCATATGCATCTGCTATAGGATCCATCATGTATGCAATGATATGCACTGACCGGACGTGTCATGCGCTTTAAGCATGACGAGAAGATACCAGCAAAATCCTGGTGATAGTCATTGGATGGCTGTCAAGAACATTCTAATGTACCTAAGGAGGACTAAGGAAATGTTCTTGATCTACGGGTCTGGTGAAGACGAACTCGTTGTAAAGGGTTACACGGATGCGAGTTTCCAAACCGATCGAGATGATTCACGATCTCCATTGGGGTACATCTTTATACTCAATGGGGGAGCTGTTTCTTGGAAAAGCTCAAAGAAAGAAGTCGTAGCGTTGTCCACTACAGAGTCAGAATACATCGCCGCTTCATTGGCAGCATAGAAAGCTGCATGGTTGAAGAAATTCATAGCCGATCTAGGGTTAGTCCCTTCCATTCAGGATCCTCTGGAGATTCTTTGTGATAATGAGGGTGCGATTGCTCAAATCAAGGAACCCCGTGCACATCAGAAAACAAGGCACAATGAGAGGAGATTCAACTACATAAGTGATGAAGTTGAAAAGGGAAAGATATGTATTCGCAAAGTTCACACTGATAAAAACATTACGGATCCACTCACAAAGCTCCTTGAAAAGGCAAAGCATGAAGGTCATGTTTGTGCCATGGGACTTCGATATTCTAGTGACTGGATTTGATTTTATATTTTGTATTTGGATATTGGAACTTATGTTATTTCACTTAATTATATGGTTATAACTTTCATTTGTTCCTCTATTTTAGCATGTTTAAAATCCGTGAATATGTAATTTATTCAAAACGTCCGTAGTCGATCATACTTGTGGGAACAACTATGAATGTAAGACTATAATGAACTTGGATTGGTTGATATTCATAAGGTATGAATATAGAGCAAGAGGTTGCTACCAAAGTTCATTAATATCTATGGGATATAGGTATAGGACTGACCCGCTCTCAATTATTTCTGCATGGAATCTTTGTGATTAGTCATAAGAGATATTGAGTAAAGGCGAATATCATTGCATCCTCAGACCTAAGATACATATTGGGTCTTGATATTCATCAAGTATTGTACTTTGACTTAGTACTTTGCTGTTCTGAAAGATTGGCAGTACATAAGGCTAGGTTCAGGTATGATATAAGGTGATTGTGAGAGATGTATGTAGTCAAGATGGAATTTGTTCCTCTTATTCGTTGAGAGTTAGATGTCTAAGGCCTGTTAAAGTTAAATCATCGGAGAATGACAATTCTGTGTCTCTGGGATTTAACATGACATCTGTAACAAAAGGGTAAATGATTGATTCACCTAAATCGTATTCAAGTAAAGCACTTGAAAAAGAATGATGTTATTGAATGGCACTTAGTCATATACATTAGGGGTAGCAAACCGTTGCTGGGCGTTATTTGTTGCTTGCATCAATCTTCTATGAATCTTGTGCAAGTGGGAGATTGAAGGAATTGATATGTCCAAGATACATATTAAATTGATGTGGCTAGTGTGATATGATCTAAGTTGGGTCATACCCAATAACAAGCCAAACAAACACCGATGAATATTTATTCGTTGATAAGATCATACAAATAAATATTAGCACCAATTTAGAAACCGGGATTTCTAAATCATTGCTTTTGCAAATGAACAAAATTATATGGATAAGTTGTTCACGAGAGATTATTTTGTTTCATTATTTAAATTAATTGAACAATGACAAATAATAGTGTGTTAGTTTTATAAAATTAGAAGGGTTTAATTTTATAAAACTTAAGAGATGAGAGTGTGATTTTAATAAAACAATTTGGGGGGGAAAACCCCATTTTCATATGGGATTCGGCCGCCCCCTTTGGCTTGAATATCCCACTTGTTTTGTCTTGTAACTAGTAAGACTTAATTTCAAACACACACTCCAATCTCCATACTCTCTCTCCTCCATGCAAAGAGCAAAGAATTCTCTCTAAACACTCTCTAGAAATCGGATTCTAGAGCAAGAACAAGGCTGATTTTTCAGCTTTGAATCAAGGTTTCTTGGCTGAAAAATCGATTGTGCAAGAGGATTTCAAGTGGGTGCAACACAACCTAGCAAGTGGGTGTTTGAAGGAGCTTGGGGTATCATCTACTTGAGGATTGCTATTTGGAGTCTTGCCTTCAAGAACATCATCCTTCTCATCTCAAAAGAAAGTCTTGAAACGTAGTTTTCATCACCTTTCCATGGTTATTTTGTAAGTTACTTGTTCATGCAAATAGATCCATCTTAAAGGGTTTTATCAATATTTCAAATGGTTTATGTAAACTTGTAACAAGATGTTAAAATGATTATCCACTGCGTTTTATGTTTAAAATGGTTAAACAACTTTGATAAACATGTTAAAATCCCTACAAATTCATAGTACGAGTTGGCTGCCCATGCGCCTGATATTGGCCCATGCACCCAACGGTCAATATTGCTCAAGTTTCCCCTATACGCCCAAATAGTATCCATGCGCCTAGGCACTCATGCGCCTGCATATTGCTCATGCGCCTAGAATTTGTCCAGAATGACTAAGTGTTGGGCCATGTGCCTCAATAGTGCCCATACGCCCAGAACCTTCCCATGCGCCTAAGTGTTCCCGTGCGCCTAGAAGGCCATGCGCCTGCATAGTGCCCATGCGCCTAAGAATTTATTTTCTAAATTTGGGAAAAATGTAAAGTGTAGGCTTTGACTTGGGATGTTCCCAGGGGTGATGTGAGTTGACTTTTGCTGATGGATAATGTGTAGATAGGGTTGCTAGATGGTGATGTGTGATGACTAGATCACGATGTATGATGATGTGTGATGATGTGTGACGTAAGTTTTGTTCCTTAATACGTATTATTTACGTGGCTTCACGTAGTGCGAATATGTTAACATACGTAAAGTATTATCTTTACAAAACGAAAGAAATAAGATAATGAGAAGTGGAACTTAATGAACGAATGAAAGACTTGTAAGCAAAATGAAAAGAGGTTCACAACTCCATCTGGGTTGTTAGAACAACTGTGTGTGGAATAGCGTGCGAAACTCATGAGGGTTCACATAAAGTGGGAGTCAGTCTTGGTGGCTGCTCCATACGTGTGATATGGTATTAACTGTGTGTTATATAGCGTGCGATCTTGGCTACCTCATGAAAGTTCACACACACAGGTGTGACACTTTTGAAATTCAAGATATTTCATATATTCTGTTACTTATTTGATTACATAAATTACTTAGTTTAGAACATAATACTAAGAAATGATCCTTTGATATTAAGATAACTAAATCTAGGATTATCGCAAGTGAATCACTTTATAATATTTTATTTGAACCTAAATAATTTTATGACATTATTATGTATTACAAATTACTAATTTATGACGTTCCGTCTAACTTCTAAACCTAGATGCTTTAACCGACTCACGTCGTCAAAACAAAAAAAATAAACGACTACTATCACACACTAGTCGAATTAAAATACAATCTTAAGATTTGATAATATTACTAGAACCCTCAAATAGATTACAAACATATATAATTTTAACCTGTAAGATTTATAATGAAATTTATTTACTCTAACGAAATTCTATTCTACGCTAACGTAAATGACATAAAATCTAACTAACTAATCAAATAACCTACTTTTAACATCTTATATCTATCAATCATCAAAATATATGATAAATATCATCATCTATCACCCAATATTGGCTCCCTTTATCAACAAAATCTAATAATCATCATAGTGCAACGATACCCATGTAAAAAAATGATCATCCATGATGACTTCTTTCAAGGGTGGCTAAAAATCACAAGAGGGACCCCACTTTAAAACTCATTTCAGTCGTGAACCTTCATGGCCCTCCCATACACCATCCTTCCATCACCATACCTCACACACCATGCCAAAAAAAAATCCATATAAAAGCCCCCTTAAGTTGCAATAAAGAACCTTCACTAACAAACTCATTTCCTCCTCTATTTATTCACCAACTTAATCCATTGTTCCCTGCTCTATCTGGAGTATAAGGGCAGCCCCCAAACTGCCAAGGAATCTCAACAAGAGCACATCACGTGTACCCCTTTTGTTCAAGCTTCGTCTCTTGCAAACGTTGAGGTATCCATTCACTTACACTTAAGAAATACTTTAATATGTTTAAGAGAATGAAATTATAAGTATATATATGTGGTTAAGTCATCTAATATTCAAGAAAACAAGTGCATTACTTGGTCATAAAAAAATATGGTTTAAAAGGTACTTGATGTATAAAACGTATTCTGTCAGAAAATTACCTTAACTTTGAAAGGTCATAACTTAGTAAAAACAAAATCAAAAGGTATGATTCTTGAGCCTAATATTAAGTTCAAAGAGTTATCTTTCCAAAAATAATAAATACACATTTATTCAGTAAATTTTGTGCTCTCAAAATTCTATTTTAAACGACGTGTCAAACAGGTCATTTTGGCAGATTACTTAGGTCGAAATTGGGAGGCCATAACTCTCTCAATGTTTACCAAATTGACTTGATTCTTTTTCTAGAAGTTAGTGTTATGAGTTAGATTTAAAATTCAAGTGGTATCACGTAAAATGGTTTAGTTTTCGACCCTCAACCAACTGAAATAAGTTTGAAACTCTAGAATATAGCTGCACTTACTTTTGAAAGGATATGATTATATTTGAACTACTAAATGAAGTCCATAAAATGTTATACTTATTTTTCCAGTAATTTAAAATGCATATATAAGTATGATAAAAATCCCATATTTTATTTTGTATATTTGATTAATTAAAACTCTAGCACAAAATAACACTTAAAAACGCAGAAATCAGTAAACCAACTTTAATTCACAAAATGATATATAATCACATTTGAACTTATAATTATGACAAAATATGCTCATTTCATAATAGGTATTTATGTTTTTACACTATTTATTTTAAATCCAAGTTCATAATAAAAAATTGCTAACGGTTCGTAAAACGTACAAAACCATAAATTTGAATCAGTTTACTTTTTAATTAATAAATTAGAAGTAAAAATTATTTTATGTAACACTTAACTCGTCACTTGCTTTAACAACTTATTCATGGGAATGGGAATGTATGCCCTATTTGCACACCGTATGTATATGTAGGAACTGCCTCGGTTTAAGTGCAATCCCTCTTGTTTCACGTGATCCGTATCAGAAAGTGAGTTTTCGTAACCCGTTTTTACTTTTACTTACTTTGAGGGAGAAACATGTTACTTAACGACTTTACATGAATCATTACTATTTTTATGTTATGCTTATACACATTTTGGTGATGAGTGTTTATTTATTGAGTTGGACTTATAAAGACCTCGCTATCTTACACAACTACTTAACTCCGGGATGGAGCCGCAGGTTTAATATAGATAGTACTATCGGGACCGACAATCCCCATTCTCTCGACTGATTGGAACGCGTAAATCCACAGTCAACGATATTAAATGATTATTATCACGCTATAACTTGACTAATATTTCCATACTTGAAATAAGTTTTGAACGAGGCATGTAGTCAAAGACTTAGTTATGGACTCATAAATACATTTATCCTTACTTGTGTTATGGCTACTTTACATGATGAGTTTTTGATTCATAGTTGACTACTTACTTTACAACTACTTATCAAGTCTCAAAATCTACAAGCTCACGAACATTATTGTTGACCCATTTTGAACATGTTTTTCAGGAAACAACCAAGATTAGCGTTTTGGACTTCACTTAAGTATGGCACGCCTAGGGCACAACTGAAGATTATTTTGTATAATCTTAGGATGCTAGGCTCATAATCTTGAATCTTTAAAAACTTGTACCCTAATACTTTGTTGCCTAAGTTTATTTTGAATGCATGAATGAATTTTAATTTACTTAAGTACCACGTGTTCAAAATATCCGATTACGTCACCTCCTTGCGATTCCGCCACCGGCGAGGGGTGTGACAGATTGGTATCAGAGTCGTGGTTATAGATAACTAAGGGGCCTTAGATAGACCCTCTAGACTATAACTATAAGCTCAACCACTACACTAGAACACACCTAGTAATAATTGTAGTCACTTTCTTGCTTACTTTTATTTTTAAACTGTTACAGTCATGCCTTCCCAATGCACACATTCTTGTCCATGTTGTGGGTGGCTCTCTAATAGCAGTGACTCGGAACCATTACTGCAGCCAAGCCATGATAGCAGCACTAGACACGACAGTCGATTCCCGTCATCTAGAGAGACCTCCAGTCTTGGAGTGGATGTAGGTCAGGAGGTTACTATCCCTCCCACTCGAAAGCCTACTCCACCTCTTGCTCCTATGCGCAAGGGGGTGAAGTTCATTCATATTGCTACCAAGAAGACTAACCTAGCCCAAAAGGTTACACTCACTATACCAGCACCAGAGCAGACTCAGGAATTTGTTAGCGTTCAACTACCCTCCAACTCACGTAAGATTAAGGAGGATTATGGTCCTTACCTTACCCTTCCACCACCATCGAACAAGCTTCTGTATCGACAAATTCAGCAATTATCTGAATACAACGGACGTACTCGTATCGATATGGATGATCTCTATGAGAAGTTGGAAGATACAAAGGAAGAACTTCATGAAGTTTGAGAGGAAACATATGATCGTATGATGCGATTGGAGGGCGAGTTAGTTCGTAACCAGATGGAGCATCGTACCACTCGAATAGTGGGGATCTTGGCCTTGGTGATCATAGTGATCATGGGTGTCATAGCCCATAAATATCTTTAGCATTAGAGTAAATTTCGGTTTTGGTCCCTGTGGTTTAACCATTTTAACCATTTCAGTCCAAAAAGGAATCTTTGATCATATCAAGCCCTGTGGTTTCACTTTTGTAACGATTTTGGTCCCTGACACTAACTCTGTTAGTTTTTACAGTTAAATGTGAGGGTACTTTGGTCATTTTACATTTGGAGGACTAATTATGTAAATTATATTAGATTAGGATAATTTTTGTAGTTTTTTAAAATAATAAAAAATAAAAAAACAAAACTTAAATCTAATCCAACCCAAAAACTCAACACTCCCACTATTCTAAAACCCCTTCACCACCCAACATTCCTAATCGGAACCCTAACCCTAACCCCCACCACCCGTTGCACCACCGCCTGCACCACCTCCACCGCCACCCAAAATATTTAGAACATCCTCTCAGGCCTCAGTTAGAACACTATTCGCAGTGTCGTACTTGAACCTGCAAGCTTGAGAAGCTTATCAATGGTGGAACTGTAGAAACCCTAACACACCTCATCGCAAAATCAATAGAAATCGATTCACCAATGGAGGCAGGAGGAGGAAGAAAGGACTCACCTAATCCTATTACAAAGTTTTCTCTGTCATCTACTTTAGCGTTCTCGCTAGCATCCTTCGTTCTCGGGTATCACACACGCTCATTGCTTACTCTTTCACCGTTTCACGCATATTATGATCAATTAAGTGTGTTAGCTTACAGTGAGAACGCGTTATAGATGCTCGATTTAGTCCCACAAGCGACGATGCCGTTGCGGTGGTGGAGGTGGAGTTAGTAGTGGCGCAGGTGCAGGCGAAGGTGAAGGTGCAGGCGGTGGCGTTGCAGTGGTACTGGCACTGGCGGTGGAGGTGGTGCAGGCGGTGGCGGTGGAGGTGATGCAGGCGGTGGTGCAAGGGGTGGTGGGGGTTAGGGTTAGGGTTCCGATTAGAAATGTTGGGTGGTGAAGGGTTTTAGGATGGTGTGAGTGTTGGGGGTTTGGGTTGGATTAGATTTAAGTTTTGTTTTTTTATTTTTTATTATTTAAAAAACTACAAAAATTATCCTAATCTAATATAATTTACATAATTAGTCCTCCAAATGTAAAATGACCAAAGTACCCTCACATTTAACTGTAAAAACTAACAGAGTTAGTGTCAGGGACCAAAATCGTTACAAAAGTGAAACCATAGGGCTTGATATGATCAAAGATTCCTTTTTGGACTGAAATGGTTAAAATGGTTAAACCATAGGGACCAAAACCGAAATTTACTCTTAGCATTTTATTAGTTATTAGTTAGTATGATGTACTAGGCATTAAGCATTATGCTCATGCCATCTAGGTTATCCTCTACCTCCCCGCCCCTAATCATGTAAAATCATTCAAACTTTCTGTTATATTTATGAATGAATGATGCTTTCTATCTTTAGTACTACAATTTTAAATTATGTTTCAAATTTATAAAAAAATTGTATTATATGTTACAGCATGTCTACACCATCTCCTTTTATACGCACCACATCTGATGATGAGTCGGACCATCCACCATCCCCTCCACCAAGGACAACGGCACCTCCACCAGACATTATGACCCGAACTTGAGTTACAGGACACTTCATTCCTATACCGGCTGATTTCTTATAGCAACACAGGCAAGTGCCTGTAGAAGGTATACCCATTAGACGCCTGATAGATGATGAGCATATGGAGTCGCTTAGGGAGAATTTACAGAATCATTACGAGCAGATACTGGAGCTGAAGTATAGAGTCGTCCATTCATTTTCTCAGTTCGAGGATTTTCGTGATGGGCAAAACCAAGAGAGAAGTTCGTATGAGGGCATGTTGAAGGAACAGATGGAGACTAGGAGACAGGTTAGAGAGGAACAGATGAAGACAAGGAAGTTGATGGTGTTCGTTGTCTATTGTTCAGCAGCTCTCATGACTCTTTGTGTAGCAGTTTGTTACTGCTTCACACATCCTTGAGTATTCATGTTTAGGGATTATCTATCAAATAGTTATAAGCTATTTATGTTTATGTTTTAGTAGAAAATGATATCAGAAGGAGTGTAGCTTGGCTTATGTCAATCAAGATTTAGTGTTCAAATTTTGTGCTTCTACTGTATGAATAATTAAATCATTAACGAAAAGTATCTTATGGTTACTTATTATGTTTACTTTACCTGAAATCAAATTGGACAAATCTGCTTTAATGGTTATGCTTAATGTGACAAACACAAAAACATAAGATCTAATCTAAAATCCACACAACTTATACCTAATGACATAATAACTATCCATGCATATAGAAACATGCCGCCTAGAAGCCAGACTACGCGAAACCAAGAACACATGGCAGAACTTATTGCTCAGCAACTTGCAATTATTCTTCCATCAATCGTAGCTCAAGTTAGTGATAATATTCAAAACGGAAACAATGGGAATGGTGGTAGCGGTAGTGGCAATGGCAACAATGGAAATATCAATGGAAATGGTGGTAGCAGCAGTGGCAATGGTAACAGTAGAAATAACAACTGAAATGGTGGCAGTGTCAGTGACAATGGTAATAACATTGGGAATGGTGGAAATGGAAATGGTAATGGTAGTAGTGGCCATAGAGTCATAAACGGTAGTAACGGAAATGGAATGGTGAGAGTGGCAATGGTGCTAATGATGAAACAAACAATGGAGGACCAAGAAGACAAGGCTGCTCATACAAGACATTCATGTCTTATAAACCGAAAGAGTTCAATGGTAATGAAGGAGCTATAGGTGTGCTAAGGTGGATCAAAAGAATGGAGGCGGTGCTTGACATAAGCGATTGTAAGGATGATTGCAAAGTCAGGTATGCTGTGTGTTCCTTCCAGAACAAAGCACTAACATGGTGGAACACACAGATTCAAGTGAGTGGTAGAGAAAATGCAACCCAAATGTCGTGGGATGAGCTTAAGGCTTTACTCATCAAAGAGTATTGCCCTAAGAATGAAAGGCAAAAGGTGGAAAGTGAACTCTGGAATTTGAACATGATTGGTGCTGAGCATGCCGCGTACACCAACAGATTTCATGAGCTGGCGCGACTCGTTCCCCATCTTGTGACCCCCGACTCGAAAATGGTTGATCGTTATATCTGGGGATTGGCACCCCAAGTTCGCAGCCATGTCAGAACAAAAGATCCTGCCATACTCCAATAAGCCATGTTATTGGCAGGTACCTTAACTAATGAGATGCTCAGGACAGGAGTTCTCACCAAAGGGAACTCCAGTGAGAAAAGAAAATCCGTAGACGATTCTTGGAGTAAGAAATTAGGAAATGGTGCAAACAAGAAGCACCAAGCAGTTAAAAACTTTGTTGCCACACCTGCAACACCTGCTGCAAACAAACAGATAGTTGTCGCACCAAGACAAGGGTATCTAGTCCCTGACCCTAAATGTAATCATTGCCCATTTCATCACAAGGGACCTTGTCCTATGCGTGGGATGTGTAACCAACAAGGAAATTTTACTAAGTATTGCCCGGGAAACACTAACAACAACAACAATACCAACCGCAACACCACCACCAACAATTGTTCAGCTTCAGTTAATAACAACAACAATAATAATGTTGTCCCCAGAGCATGCTTCGAGTGTGGAAATCCTGATCAGCTTCGTAATTCCTGCCCGAAGCTTAGCCGCACTCAAACTAATCAGAACAACCAAGCTAGGGAAGAGCTTTTGTCATTGAAACCAACGAAGCCCGTCAGGATCTGAATGTTGCGACGGGTATGTTCTTAATCAATAACCATTATGCATCCATTCTATTTGATACTAGGGCTGAAAAATGTTTCGTATCCACTGAATTTGCATTGCTTTTAGAAATTCAGCCAAATTGCCTGAATGAAACCTATGTCATTGAATTAGCTAATGATAAATTAATAGAAGCTAACAGTATAGTTCAAGGATGCACACTACACTTAGGGAACCGTGTTTTTAATATAGACCTTATCCCGATTGAACTGGGAAGCTTTGAGGTTGTAATTGGAATGGACTGGCTATCAAGGAATCGAGCAGAGATTGTTTGTCGTGAGAAGATCGTCCGAATTCCTTTACCAAATGGCGAAATTCTTGCAGTTCAAGGAGAACTACCGGAAGAAGTTTGAAAATCATTTCATGTGTGGAAGTGATTAAACATCTAAAGAAGCGTTTTCCTATTTTTCTAACCCAAATGGTGGAAATGGAATCAAAAGAAAAGACCCTCCAAGACATCCCAGTAGCACGGGATCACCCAGAAGTTTTTCCAGAGGAATTACCAGGGTTACCCCAAGTACGTCAAGTCGAATTCTGTATTGACTTATTTCCTGGAGCGGCACCCGTGGCTAAGGCTCCGTATCGCTTGGCACCCTCAGAAATGCAAGAACTATCTAATCAATTACAGGAGGTATTAGATAAAGGATTAATCAGACCAAGCTTCTCTCCTTGGGGAGCCTCGGTTTTGTTCGTTAAGAAGGACAGATCCTTCTGAATGTACATTGATTATCGGGAATTAAACAAGTTGACCATCAAGAATCAGTATCCATTACCGAGGATTGATGACTTGTTTGATCAATTGCAAGGTGCAACATACTTTTCAAAGATCGATCTTAGATCTGGGTATCATCAACTAAGAATTCAAGAGAACAATATATCGAAAACAGAGTTTCGAACTCGGTATGGTCATTATGAGTTTTTGGTAATTCCCTTTGGTCTAACCAATGCTCCAACAATTTTTACGGATCTTATGAACTGCGTTTCCAAACTGTATCTAGACAAATTTGTGATCGTATTTATAGACGATATTTTGATTTACTCACGGAGCAAGGAAGAACATGAGCAACACCTCAAAAAATTTTAGAACTACTAGCGAAAGAGAAACTTTACACAAAATTTTCAAAGTGTGTGTTTTGGCTTAGAGAAGTGCACTTCCTTGGACACGTGATAAATGAAAAAGGTATTCATGTGGACCCGAGTAAAGTTGAGGCAATCAAACAATGGAATGCACCAAAGACAGCCTCCGAGATCCGTCAATTTCTAGGTCTAGCTGGATACTACAGGCGCTTCATTGAGAACTTCTCAAGGATTTCCCAGCCCTTGACGGCTCTAACACAAAAAGACAAGAAGTTTGATTAGGGCGAAGAAGCGTTTCAACTATTAAAACAGAAGCTATGCAAAGCACCATCCTATCCCTCCCTGATGGCATCGATAACTTCATTGTATATTGCGACGCATCACGCCAGGGACTAGGTTGTGTGCTGATGCAGAAAGATAAGGTCATAGCTTATGCCTCATGACAACTTAAGGTTCATGAGAAAAATTATACAACTCATGACCTAGAGTTGGGAGTGGTAATTTTTGCTCTTAAAATCTGGAGGCATTATCTTTATGGCACTAAGTGCACCATTTATACCAAACACAAAAGTCTACAACACATTCTTGATCAGAAGGAATTGAATATGCGTCAACAAAGATGGGTTGAGCTACTCAATGACTATGACTGCGAGATCAAGTATCATCCAGGTAAGGCTAATGTGGTGGCCGATGCCCTAAGTAGGAAGGAGAGAGTTAAACCTATTAGGGTGCAGACATTAAGGATGATAGCTATCATGTGGAGCCGAACACAAGTTAGAATCCAAAACTGATAAATTACTTTACTATTTGGATAGAATGTGGATTCCGGACTCAAATAACCTAAGGAAACTTATTATGGATGAAGCCCATAAGTCCAAATACTCTATTCATCCAGGAGCAGACAAGATGTATAAGGATCTTCGACAATTCTATTGGTGGCTAGGTATGAAGAAGGAGATTGCGTTATACGTTGGTAAATGTTTAACGTGCTCTAAAGTTAAAGCAGAACACCAAAGACCGGCTGCGTTATTACAACAACCTGAGATTCCACAATGGAAACGGGAGCAGATTGCAATGGATTTTATCATAAAATTACCTCGGACATCCAATGGCCATGATTCCATCTGGGTTATTGTTGATCGTCTAACCAAGTCAGCACATTTTCTCCCTATCCGAGAGGATTTTAAAATTGAAAAGTTGGCCAGATTGTACGTTAATGAGATCGTAGCCAAACATGGAGCACCAGTTTCCATTATCTCCGATCGAGATAGTCGGTTCACTTCCAGGTTTTGGCAGACCTTACAAAAGTCCTTGGGAACTCGACTAGATCTGAGCACTGCTTATCATCCTCAAACTGATGGTCAGAGTGAAAGAACTATACAAACCTCAGAGGATATGCTCAGAATCTAGGTTATAGATTTCGGTGGTAGCTGGGATAAACACTTACCCCTAGTAGAGTTCTCATACAACAATACCTATCACACAAGTATTCAATGTGCACCGTTTGAAGCGTTATATGGTCGTAAGTGTAGATTGCCTATCTGTTGGACCGAAGTTGCTGATAGCCAAATAACTGGTGCAGAGATTATTCAAGAAATGACTGATAAGATCGCACAAATTAGAGAAAGAATCAAAGCGGCAAGAGACCATCAGAAAAGTTATGCTGACAATCATTGCAAACAGTTGGAATTTCAAGTCAATGATAAGGTCCTACTTAAAGTATCCCCTTGGAAAGGCGTCTTTTGATTGGTAAAAAGGGAAAACTTGCTCCAAGATACGTTGGACCTTTTGAAATTATGGAAAGAATTGGCCCAGTGGCGTATAGACTAAAGTTACCTCAAGAACTCAGCAACGTGCACGATGTGTTTCACGTGTCTAGTTTGAAGAAATGTCTTTCTCACGACTCACATATTACACCACTTAGCGAAGTTCGCATTGATAACAAACTCCACTTCGTTTAAGAACCAATTGAAATCATGGACCGTGAGGTTAAGAAATTTAAACGCAGTCGCATTCCAATCGTTAAGGTTCGGTGGAACTCGAAACGCAGGCCTGAATTTAAATTGGAACGTGAGGACCACATGAAGCAGAAATATCCACACCTTTTCCCGAACCAACCTCCAACAGTGTCTACTAGCTGAATTACGGGACGAAATTCTCTCATCTGGGGGAGACTGTGACACTTTTGAAATTCAAGGTATTTCATATATATAGTTACTTTTTTTATTACATAAATTATTTAGTTTAGAACATAATACTAAGAAATGATCCTTTGATATTAAGATAATTAAATCTAGGATCATCGCAAGTGAATCACTTTATAATATTTTATTTGAACCTAAATAATTTTATGACATTATTATGTGTTACAAATTCCTAATTTATGACGTTCCGTCTAACTTCTAAACCTAGATGCTTTAACCGACTCACGTCGTCAAAAAAATAAATAAATAAACGACTACTATCACACACTAGTCGAATTAAAATACAATCTTAAGATTTGATAATATTACTAGAACCCTCAAATAGATTACAAACATATATAATTTTAACTTGTAAGATTTATAATGAAATTTATTTAGTCTAACGCAATTCTATTCTACGCTAACGTAAATGACATAAAATCTAACTAACTAATCAAATAACCTACTTTTAACATCTTATATCTATCAATCATCAAAATATGATAAATATCATCATCTATCACCCAATATTGGCCCCCTTATCAACAAAATCTAATAATCATCATAGTGCAACCATACCCATGTAAAAAAAATGAGTATCCATGATGACTTCTTTCAAGGGTGGTTAAAAATCACAAGAGGGACCCCCCCTTTAAAAACTCATTTCAGTCGTGAACCTTCATGGCCCTCACATACACCATCCTTCCATCAACATACCTCACACATCATGCCAAAAAAAATCCCTATAAAACCCCCTTAAGTTGCAATAAAGAACCTTCACTAACAAACTCATTTCCTCCTCTATTTATACACCAACTTAATCCATTGTTCCCTGCTCTATCTAAAGTATAAGGGCAGCCTCCAAACTGCCAAGGAATCTCAAGAAGAGCACATCACGTGTACCCCTTTTGTTCAAGCTTCGTCTCTTGCAAACGTTGAGGTATCCATTCACTTACACTTAAGCAATACTTTAATATGTTTAAGAGAATGAAATTATAAGTGTATATATATGTGGTTAAGTCATATAATATTCAAGAAAGCAAGTGCATTACTTGGCCATAAAAAAAATATGGTTTAAAAGGTACATGATGTATAAAACGTATTCTGTCAGAAAATTACCTTAACTTTGAAAGGTCATAACTTAGTAAAAACAAAATCAAAAGGTACGATTCTTGAGCCTAATATTAAGTCCAAAGAGTTATCTTTCCAAAAATTATAAATTCACATTTATTCAGTAAATTTTGTGCTCTCAAAATTCTATTTTAAATGACGTGTCAAACTGGTCATTTTGGCAGATTACTTAGGTCGAAATTGGGAGGCCATAACTCTCTCAATGTTTACCCAATTGACTTGATTCTTTTTCTAGAAGTTAGTGTTATGAGTTAGCTTTAAAATTCAAGTGTTAGCACGTAAAATGGTTAAGTTTTCAACCCTCAACCAACTGTTATAAGTTTGACACTCTAGAATATAGCTGCACTTACTTTGAAAGGATATGATTATATTTGAACTACTAAATGAACTCCATAAATGTTATACTTATTTTTCCAGTAAGTTAAAATGCATATATATGTATGATAAAATCCCATATTTTATTTTGTATATTTGATTAATTAAAACTCTAGCACAAAATGACACTTAAAACGCAGAAATCAGTAAACCAACTTTAATTCACAAAATGATATATAATCACATTTGAACTTATAATTATGACAAAATATGCTTATTTCATAATAGGTATTTATGTTTATACACTATTTATTTTAAATCCAAGTTCATAATCAAAAATTGCCAACGGTTCCTAAAACATACAAAACCATAAATTTGAATCAGTTTACTTTTTAATCAATAAATTAAAAGTAAAACTTATTTTATGTAACACTTAACTCGTCACTTGCTTTAACGACTTATTCGTGGGAATGTATGCCTTATTCGCACACCGTATGTATATGTACGAACTTCCTCGGTTTAAGTGCAATCTCTCTTGTTTCACGTGATCCGTATCAGAAAGTGAGTTTTCGTAACCCCTTTTTACTTTTACTTACTTTGGGGGTGAAACATGTTACTTAACGACTTTACATGAATCATTACTATTATTATGTTATGCTTATACACATTTTGGTGATGGGTGTTTATTTATTGGGTTGGACTTACAAAGACCTCGCTATCTTACACAACTATTTATCTCCGGGATGGACCCACAGGTTTAATATAGATAGTACTAACGGGACTGACAATCCCTATTCTCTCGACTAATTGGAACGCATAAATCCACAGTCAACGATATTGAATGATTATTACCACGCAGACTATAACTTGACTATTATTTCCATACTTGAAATAAGTATTGAACGAGGCATGCAGTCAAAGGGTTAATTGTGTTATGGCTACTTTACATGATGAGTTTTTGATTCATACTTGACTACTTACTTTACAACAACTTATCAAGTCTCAAAATCTACGAGCTCACCAACATTATTGTTGACCTATTTTTAACATGTTTTTCAGGAAACAACCAAGGTTAGCATTTTGGACTTCACTTAAGTATGGTAAGCCTAGGGCACGACTGAAGATTATTTTGTATAAGCTTAGGATGCTAGACTCATAAACTTGAATCTTTAAAAACTTGTACCCTAATACTTTGTTGCCTAAGTTTGTTTTGAATGCATGAATGAATTTTAATTTACATAAGTACCACGTGTTCAAAATATCCGATTACGTCACCTCCTTGCGATTCCGCCGCCGGCGAGGGGTGTGACAATAGGGGAGTCAGTCTTAGTGACTGTTCCATACGTGCGATATGGGATCCTTGTCATTCGACCTCAGTAATCGTGGCTGCGTATCACGAAGAGGCTAATGCTTGTCAGGATCTAGATTCAGTGAAAGATAATAATAGAAGTGTGAAAAGTGCGAAACGTATAAAATGTGCGATATGAACGAAATGAATGAATGTGAGATAAGAATGAAACGTGCGATGGAATGAAATGTATGATGTGTGACCATGTGCGATAGTAAAGAAAATGTTTTAACGAGCAAAAGGTAATTTATATTTTATAAAACTTGAACTCACTCAGCAACACTGACTTTTATGTATTTTCCTATTGCCAGGTAAGAGTTGCTGAGGATGACAGGGGGCAGCTACTTGGATTATTTTGGATGGCATCCATTTTATGTAAAATGACGTTTTTGTGATTTAATGCAATGAATGATATTTTGTAACGATGTTGTATTATTTTGCAAAAGTAGTTTTTAATATATGAAATGATTTATTTAAATGATTCCACTTCAATGTTTTAAATAAATGTGTGATTTATGTGCGTTGAATGACCAAATGTGAGGTGCCCGGGAAAGGGGCCATACAAGTTGGTATCAAAGCCAAAGTTTAACTGAAATGGGTAAATATTTTCAAAAGAAACCTAAACTTATACTGAGAATGGGAAAAAGGGAAGGGATGCCAGTCAAGTAGCTACGTGCCATCAGGTATTTTCTTTAATGATTAACCGGTATTATGTGTGCATGTTATTTGATATGTTTGCCCTTAGTAGATTTAGATACTGATGTAGTCAGGATAGGAAATGCTTGGGGTATGAAGAGTAACGTAAGTGGCTAATCATAACTAGCCACTGTAATTAGGAACTTACTATACTCGACATAGACTGAGATATTACCTTGAAAGACCATGTTGGTGTTTGAATCTTATAGCATGTTAGAGGATGGCTGGAGGTAGATCTCCGAAGGCTTCTCAAGGTGGAGGTCGTGGTGGACGTGGTGCTGGATCACGTGTCACTAGAGGAAGGCCCAGGGCTGAAGAGGTGGCCCATGAGGAGTCTGAGACTCCTCACCCAGAAGGTGGGGATGAGAGTGCTACTTTGAGAGCCTCAATGAAGAAGGCTGTGGTGGAGGAGGTTCATCAGGTCATGCAAACGATCTTGCCGTCTATGATGACCGAAGTGATTTAAGCAGTTAGGGAAGGAGTGAGGAAGGAGAGAAGAAGACCCGCCGGGGAGGGGAGCAACCCGAGACCGAGACGGTTGTCTCTGTAATAAGAAGGAGGAGGAGGTTGTGCCTGAAGCAGCTCGAGGCTGTAACTATGGGGCATTTCAAAGGTGCAAGCCCCGTACATTTGATGGTAATGGAACTGCTGCTGCTACCTACTGATGGGTGAGAGAAATGGAGGCTGCACATAATATCAGCGAGTGCCAAGTGGATCAGAAGGTTAAGTTTGCTGCCCACTCATTTGTGGACTCAGCTTTGTGCTGGTGGGACAATATTGTCCATGCTGAGGGTAGTAGAGCGATTGGAAGAATGAGGTGGAGTGAGTTGAAGAAGTTGGTGATCGATAAACTTTGTCCTCACAGGGAACTCTACAAGGTTGAGAGGGAGTTCCTGCAGTTGGAAGCGAGAACCATGACACACCAAAAGTATACCACCAAATTCAATGAGATGGCACGACTGGTGTCGGATCAGGTCACACCTACGTCAAGAAAGATTAAGAGGTATGTTCACATTTTGCTAGCGGATATCCGCAGGCACATGATCGCCGCCCGGCCAGGTACATTCAGGTCATTGGTTGATTTGGCCGGAAGGCTATATGATGAGCGCGAGGTGGTGATAGCTGAGGTGAGTAGGAAAAGTGGTGGTGACCGGAAGTGGAATGGGAAACGGTTTGGATGTGGCGGGGTCGCTCCAAATAATAAGGTTGCGAGGGTGGATGACCGACGTGTGGTCACACCTGGTGCGGGGTCAAAGAGATATGGTAAATGCGGGAAGGAACATTTGGGAGAGTGTAAGTTAGGATGGAACATGTTTTTCAAATATGGGAAGCCTGGTCACGTGGCGAAAGAGTGCTGGGTTGAGGAGGGTCACATGAGCCTGGATTGCAAGAAGCCAAGGGCTGAGGGTTCCGGAGGAAAGAAGAAGCTGCAACTGAAGGGCAGAGGGCAAGCTCCAGAGCTTTCACAATGAGTAGGGAGGAGGCTAGGACGAACCCAGATGTGGTGTCAGGTACGTTTCTAGTAAACCAAACTCTTGCTTCTGTCTTATTTGATTCTGGTGCTAGTAGAAGTTTTATTTCTGCTACTTTTTGTGCTAATTATCCTGTCAGTAGTAGATGTATTGATGAGCCCTTCGATGTAGAAACTGCCATAGTTAAGTCTACCAGGATCTCTGACTTAATTGATGGTCGTAAGTTTCCTGCTAGACTATTTGTGATGACCTTAGGCGGGTTTGATGTACTCCTAGGAATGGATTGGTTAGCGGACTACGAGGTGAACATTATGTGTCGTAGGAAGATGATTAGACTGACAGTGCCTGATGGGAGTTTGATGACGATATACGGTGATCGAGTTACAATGATTCTGAAGGTGATCTCGATGGAGGTGGCGGGAAAGTGCATGAGGCGTGCATGTAGTGCCTATTTGGCCTACGTGAAGGATGTGAACATGTCAACACATCAATTTTCTATGTACTGGTGGTGTGTGACTTTTCCGATGTGTTCCCAGAGGATTTATTAGGTGTGCCACCGGCTCATGAAATCGAATTTCAAGTTGACTTGATACCCGGTGCTCAGCCTGTCGCTAAGGTGCCGTATCATTTGGGTCCCTTATAGATGAAGGAATTGACAGAGAAACTGCAAGAGTTACTAGATAAGGGTTTCATCAGGCCGAGTATCTCTCTTTAGGGTGCCCCGGTCTTGTTCGTGAAGAAGAAGGACGGTAGCATGAGGATGTGTATCGACTACCGTGAGTTAAACAAGTTGACGGTGAAGAATAGGTATCCATTACTGAGGATTGATGACTTGCTTGATCAGCTGCAAGGTGATAGTTGGTTCTCGAGGATAGATCTTCGATCTGGTTATCATCAGTTGAAGGTGAAGAAGCAAGATATCCCTAAGACAACTTTTCGTACGCGTTATGGACACTACAGTTTCTCGTTATGTCCTTTGGTTTAACAAACGCGCCAGCTGCTTTTATGGAGTTGATGATTCTAGTATGTCGGCTGATGTTAGATAAATCAGTGGTTGTGTTTATCGATGATATCCTGATTTATTAGAGGAGTGAAGAAGAGCATGCCGGTCATATTCGGGAGGTGTTGGAGACATTGAGAAAAGAGAAGTTGTATGCTAAGTTCTCCAAGTGCACGTTCTGGTTGCGTGAAGTTCAGTTCTTGGGTCACGTGGTAAATCCTGAGGGAATTATGGTGGACCCGGAAAAGGTGGTGGCGGTGATGCAATGGAAGTGTCCAAAGACGCCATCTGAGATCCGTAGTTTCTTAGTATTGGCGCGATATTATCAAAGATTCATCCAAGACTTCTCCAAGATAGCTCTCTGTTGACCAAGTTGACCCATAAGGATGTGAAGTTTGTATGGGGTCAAGATCAAGAGAAGGCTTTTGAGGAGTTAAAGATGAGGTTGACGCAAGCTCCAGTCTTGTCGTTACCCGAAGGAAGCGAGGACTTAGTAGTCTATTCGGATGCTTCTTACTCCGGGTTGGGTTGCGTGTTGATGCAACGAGGGAAGGTTATAGCCTATGCATTCCGACAATTGAAAGTTTATGAGGTTAACTACCCTACTCATGAGTCGGAGCTAACAGCTGTGGTTTTTGCCTTGAAGATTTGGCGGCACTACTTATATGGGACGAAGCGCACGATCTTCACTGACCACAAGAGCTTGAAGTACTTCTTCGAGCAGAAAGATTTAACATGAGGCACAGGTGATGGCTGGAGCTCATAAAGGATTACGATTGCGAGATCCATTACCATCCAGGCAAGGCCAACGTGGTGGCCGATGCCCTTAGTTGAAAGGAAAGACCCGAGCCGATTCGGGTGAAGGCATATCAGTTGATTATGGCCTCTGACGTGATGACGCAGGTCAAGGAGTTTCAAGACGAGACTTTAAAAGAAGATCGTCTTAACTCTGAAAGGATGAAAGGTCTAGTCACGGAATTGGGAGAGAACACTCTTGGTGTTAGAACCCGATTCGGACGAATGTGGATTCCTCGTTATGGAGACTTACATGGAAAGATCATGGATGAGGCTCATAAGACTCGATGCTCCATTTATCCCGGTGCTACCAAGATGTACCACGATATGAAGAAGGATTATTGGTGGCCGGGTATGAAGCGTGACGTAGTAGAGTATGTGAATAAGTGCCTTACTTGTTTACAAGTGAAGGCGGAGCATTAGAAGCCGTACGGGAAAATACAACCTTTGGATATACCAAAGTGGAAGTGGGAGCACATCACCATGGACTTTATTACCACGTTACCACGTACCCCGAGAGGGTATGATGCCATATGGGTGATAGTTGATCGTTTGACGAAGAGTGCTCACTTCCTACCGATCCGAGAGATGTGTTCCTCTGAGAGATTAGCAGATGTAGTCATCAAGGAGATTGTAGCTCGTCATGGTGTACCGGTGTCTATTGTATCTGATCGTGACACTCAGTTTACATGCAAGTTTTGGAGAGATTCCACGATGCGATGGGGACGAGGCTACACATCAGCATGGGTTATCATCCTCAGACGGATGGTCAGTCTGAGTGGACAATCCAGACACTTGAGGATATACCCCGAGCATGTGTGATCGATTTCGGAGGAAGTTAGGATGATCACTTACAGTTAGCAGAATTCTCATACAATAACAGTTATCATGCCAGCATTGGCATGCCACCATACGAGATGCTATATGGTAGGAGTTGTAGGACACCCGTTTGTTGGAGTGATATTGGTCAGAAAGAGTTGGGAAGTATTGAGGTGATCGAGGCTACAACTGAGAAGTTAGAAAAGATCAAAGCTTTTATGAAGGCAGCCAAAGATAGGCAAAAGTCATATGCTGATAAGAGACGTAGACCGATTGAGTTCCAGGTGGATGATAGGGTTATGTTAAAAGTCTCACCTTAGAAAGGTATCATTCGGTTCAGAAAGCGGGGTAAGTTGAGCCCGAGGTATATAGGGCCTTTCCGTATCATTGCTCGAGTAGGAGAGGTGGCCTATAGGTTAGAACTACCTGATGAGTTAAAGGGAATTCACCCGACATTCCATGTATCTCATTTACGGAAGTGTTTGGCAGACGAGGATATGGTTGTACCACTAGAAGATATCGATGTAGATGAACGGCTCAACTATGTGGAACAACCAGTGGCGATCATTGGTCGTAAGGAGAAAAGGTTAAGGAATAAAGTGGTTCCTCTTGTACGTGTACAATGGAAACACATGAAGGGATCTGAGTCTACGTGGGAGACTGAAGAAGAGATGAGGCAGCATTACCCTCATCTATTTGAGGAATAACAGGTTTTGGGGATGAAACCTATATAAGGGGGTGGACTTGTAACACCCGGATATTTTGATAGACGAGAAAGAATAATAAACGTGAATAAAAGAAGGAAATATAATTTAACCCAAAGTTGAGGGGTTAAAAGTGTCAAAAGGACAAAAGTATCAAAGTTGGTGCATAAAGGTGGTATGGCCGCCCATAATCTTCTGCACTCTTCTTTTCATACGGTTTTTAAAGAGAGAAAGAGCGAAGAGTTCGGGTTTTTTGAAGAAGAACAGGAAGAAGATCGAATCCAGATATGTTTTAGGTGATTTGAAGTGTTCTTGACTGATTTTCAGTCTCGAGTTTGTGCTTATATGTGTTTGTTTGTTCGGTTATGTGTTTTGGGTGGGTTTTTAGGTGTTTGAACTCATAGGTGCATTCGGGTTTGAAGAAGTCTATCCGAAGGATTGCCAAAGGTGAGTTCTAGAAACCCCTTTTTACGTGTTTTAACTGATTTTGGGGCTGGAAATGCATGTATGAACATTTTTATAAAATGGGTGTGTACCCGTATGTATGTGCGAATGTGTATGTGGAAGGGTGTATGTTTGGGTTTGATTTATGGTTATGTTCATGTTATGATGCTTGCAATGTTAGTGATAAGCTTAGAACATGATGATTTAATGAATTAGGACTGATTATGATAATTCATAGTAAGAGTTGGCTGCCCATACGCCTGATGTTGGCCCAAGCGCCCAACGGTCAAAATTGCTCAAGTGTCCCCCATGCGCCCAAATAGTATCCATGCGCCCAAATAGTGTCCATGCGCCTAGGCACTCACGCGCCTGCATAGTGCCCATGCGCCTAGAATTTGCCCAGAATGACTAACTGTTTGGCCATGCGCCCTAATAGTGCCCATGCGCCCAGAACCTTCCATGCGCTTAAGCGTTCCCATGCGCCCAGAAGGCCATGCACCTGCATAGTGCCCATGCGCCTGCATAGTACCCATGCGCCTGCATAGTACCCATGCGCCTGCATAGTGCCCATGCGCCTAAGACTTAGAATTTATTTTTGAACTTGGGAAAAATGTAAAGTGTAGGCTTTGACTTGAGATGTTCCCGGGGGTGATGTGAGTTGACTTTAGTGATGGAGAATGTGTGATTAGATACGGGTGCTAGATGGTGATGTGTGATGACTAGATGATGATCTATGATGATGTGTGATGATGTGTGATGTATGTTTTGTTCCTTAATACATATTATTTACGTGGCTTCGCGTAGTGCGATTATGTTAACATACATAAAGTAGTATCTTAACAAAGCAAAAGAGATAAGATAATGAGAAGTGGAACTTAATGAACGAATGAAAGCCTTGCAAGAAAAATGGAAAGAGGTTCAAAACTCCATGTGGTTTGTTAGAACAACTGTGTGTGGAATAGCGTGCAACTTTGGCTAACTCATGAGGGTTCACACATAGTGGGAGTCAGTCTTGGTGGCTGCTCCATACGTGCGATGTTGTATTAACTGTGTGTTATATAGCGTGCGATCTTGGCTACCTCATGAAAGTTCACACACATAGGGAGTCACTCTTAGTGACTGTTCCATACGTGCGATATGGGATCCTCGTCATTAGACCTCAGTAATCGTGGCTGCGTGTCACGAAGAGAGTAAAGCTTGACAGGATCTAGATTCAGTGAAAGATAATAATAAAAGTGTGACAAGTGCGAAACGTATAAAATGTGGGATATAAACAAAATGAATGAAACGTGCAATAAGAAAGAACGTGCAATAAGAATGAACGTGCGATAAGAATGAACGTGCGATGAGAACGAAATGTATGATGTGTGACCATGTGCGATAGTAAAGAAAATTTTTAACGAGCTAAAGGTAATTTATAATTTATAAAATAGAACTCACTCAGCAACACTGACTTTTATGTATTTTTAAGTTGGCAGGTAAGAGTTGCTGAGGATGGCAAAGGGGCAGCTGCTTGGATTATTTTGGTTGGCATCCATTTTATGTAAAATGATGTTTTTGTGATGTAATGCAACGAATGATATTTGTAACGATGTTGTATTATTTTGCAAAAGTAGTTATTAATGTATGAAATGATTTTAGTTAAATGATTCTGCTGCAATGTTTTAAATAAATGTGGGATTTATGGGGGATGAATGACCAACCGTGAGGTGCCTGGGAAATGGGCCTTACAGGTCCATTGTTGATCCTTCCCAAGGTAAAATAGCTTTGGAAGAATAAGTTCTTTCTAGGCCAATTATACTTTGGAAGGTTCAACTTCTTCTGAATCTTCTACAAGTCTTCAGGGCTTTATTCTTCAAAAGTCTTTGCTTTGGAAGGAAAACTACCTAGTCTTGGAAGACTTAGTTTTCCTTCAAAAGCTCTTCATAGTTTAGTCTTTGGAAGATCTTCAGTTTGTCTTAAGAAGAGTTGCTTTTGCTTGGGAAGACTTTCTTCAGTTGTACTCAAAATCTTCTAAGTATAGTTATGGTTGCAACAGCCTCATCTGATCCAATAAACTCCCCCTAGGCTGATGCTACCAAAACTTCACTCTCTTATTCTTCTTAAAACTTTCAATACCAAGGAAAAGAGATATTTGCCAGTTTCCTTTTTCTTTCATAAAGTGGTGTTGAGAAGTTTGTACAAGTCATCGATAGAGTGGAAGTCCAATCTTTGTTGTGAATGACATGTACCCTCTGTTGTGGACCTCTAAAGAGAGTTAGTTGATGGTAATAAGTCATATTCCGATATAACTATGGAATCTGAAGTAGTGCCTTGAATCATTTGAAGGAATGAGCTTCCTTTAGTGGTCACACCTTCTTCTTCGTCCTTTCTCAGCTTTAACTCCTCTTTAGTTCTTGCCTTCTTTGTTAACTCAGCAAGATGAAGGCCGCCTAGATGATTTCTAATATGAGTGGCTACTTAGGAGTTTGAGGGATTAGAGAATGGCTTCTCTGCAAACTCAGCAATATCAAATCTGCTTGAGTGTAAAAGAGATGGTGTGTCAAGTCTGTTGACTTCACCATTCTCTTTTTCCAAACAAAGTTATGAGAAGAGTCATCGAACCTCCACTGAACAAATTTCTTCCTAGTAGTGAGGGGCTTATTTGGTAGTTTATCCCCTTTCTTGGTGCCCAGTAAAGTCACCAGTCTTCTTCTCAGCTTCTTCTTTTCTTCTTTGAGCAAATCAGATTTGTAGCCAAGAGTTGAAGAGCTTGATCCAGTGTTCCTCTGGGCAGATCAAGGAATGCATCTCTTATGAGGGAACATGAAGAGCCATCAATATACTCAGTGTTATGGACTCTTCCTCGCAAGTGATGTCAGTTAGGGTTGTGCAGTTGAAGAACTTTCCTTTGATATCCATGAACTCTTCTAAGGTCAGAGGCTTAGATGGTTCAGAGGAAGGCTTAGGTAATGGTTAGGTTTTGGGTTATGTTTTGGGTTTTAGGATGAGTAGTGGTGGTGGTTGTTGAGTGGCAGTGGATGATGGTAGGATTAAGGCTGATAGTGTAGGTTCAGGGGTGTAAGTTTTAGTAATGGGTTCAGTTTTGATGGGAAAGTGAAGAGGTGTGGGCTCAGGTTTTGTTGCTTGTGGTTTGGGTGTTGGTTTGGGTACCATCCTCTATACTATCTGAGTTTGGTATACCTCTTTCCTTCTTCCTAAGCGAATGTCAGCTTTGATATCACTGACATGTCGTTGTACGGTCTTTTCAGACATGGGTCCTACTTGCCTGCCTGTGAAGCCGTGGGCCCTGAGATAAGCCTTCAACCAGGCTTTGTCTTCCACCTTCTTGGTAGCCGCAAGTCTAGCCTCCTCCTCCTTCTTCTTCTTCTCTTCCACCTTCTCTTTTGCAGCTTTCTTTCTCTCCTTGTTGATCTGATCTTGTTCTTTGTTAAAAAGAAACAAGATCATCTTATTTTCATGAGGAGTCAGCTCCTCCGGAGAATAGACCCTTGAGCATAAGAAGGCACACCCTTTGACTTTGTTCATTTTCTTCACTCTTTCTCCTCTTCGGCCACCTTGCTGCTTCCTCCTTCTCCTTTTGCAGTAGGGTTGCCTTCTCCAGTTTTATAAGCTCATCAAGTGAGAGTTGGAGCATTTCCTCACTATCCACTCCCAGATTGATGATCCTATCTATTACCTCCACTCTTCGTTTATTGTTGATAGACTCTTGAGCTGTTGCTGCTGCCTTACCGCTTGCAGGCAGCAGCTTCCCAGTGTTGAGTCTACCTTTTCTTTTTAGCTTTTCCAACCTTTCTTCTTCAAGAATCTCCTTAGTAGTCATCTTCCTTTTTCGTTTGGGATCTGTGGAAGATTCTACCTTTGGAGATTCTGGCTTGGGTGATTCAGGTTAGGGAGAGTAGGCTTGAACTTGTGGTGTTAAAGAGAGAGGGATTTTGAGAAATTCCTCATTGTTTACCTTAGAGGCTAGATCAAGGATAGCCTCTGTGATAAGCAGATCATCAGACAAGGATGATAGTTCAATGACCCCTTCTACAGCTTGAACTTCAGCTTCAGAAGAGATTTGAATATCCCTACCTGTCCTAACAGATTCATTTCATGTGCCATGAGTCCTTATTTCCCCTTTAAAGTCAATCTCAGGTTCAATAGGGACCTTAGGTTGACCAACTTCTTTTTCAGTAGTAGGTGGTGCACTCAACCTTTGAAGCTCTTCAGCTCCAAATTATGCTGTTGTAGCATCAGGTGAGGGTTGTTCAAGTGAGGAGCTTATGAAATACTTGGTTAAGAATCTATAAAGATTAATAAGCATCATGGGATCCATTTGAATTGCGATGGAAGGTGGAAGTAGGAAGAACTTATGTGCGTTGAGATGGCTAGGGTAAGATCCTTATGTGTTTGTCTCTGTACATTCTCCCCCTTTTTGGTTGCATCATCATGAGAAGTAGATGAGCTAGAGGAAGAACTTAAAGAGACTTGAACTTGTACATGCCTAACAGACTTCTCAATCTATGTCTCAGCTAGTTTGGCCTTGAGATTTTCAATCTCAGGTTACTGAGTGCTAGACCTGTCTTCTAAAATATAGCCTTGAATTCAAGGTTTGAGATTTTAGAAAGCATGTACTAAATGGTGAGTTGGCAGACTTCCCTCATCTTCTTTAGAAGAATCATGGGGAGATGAGATAGCATACCTTATACGTTCATACTCACCACTAGATGTGGTTTCTTGGTGCCCTGGTTTCCCTTGTGAACTGAGGTCTCTTTCAGAGATATCAATTGCAAGGTTGCCATAGACTCAGTCTTAGCAATGTTACCACTGTCCTTAGAGGTTAATAAGACACTCTCGGTAGTGGTAGCTGAGCCTACATGAGTCCCCTCCATACCTTGGGCTAGAAGTCAGAAGTTCCTTAGGGCTCAGTTGATCTGGGGAGTGGTGTGGTGGATCAACATCATTGCCATGAGGAAACATAAGATCCTCATCAGATTGAGTTAATAGGTCAGTGAAGGATACAACAGTTATACCTAATGACCCGGGACCTTGGTCAACATCTAATAACATTAAGCCAGTAATATGGGTGTCTCTTTTTGGCTGCTCGGGGAGTGTTAGGACCCACACTAAGGGCTTGAGGCTTGGGCAATGGGCTCATGAGGTTGAGACTGAGGAGACTCAACACTGATATTGAGGTCAATTGTGGAGGATGGTTGGACCTCTGGCTGAGTGGAAGCCCTTTGTTCCACTCTAGCCTTTTTGGCTTGAACAGCGGGGACTTGTTCAATCAAAGTAGATTGAACAAGAGTTCGTTTGGGGAATATTTGGTAGGTTATTTTGATAGGGTGGTAAGAAGTTATTAGCTATGATGTGGTCTGTCTGGTGTGGATTCATCACCTGCTAGGCCTGCAGGGATGTCACCAGGAGCCATTGGCTCAAGCATACTTGGAAGTGACGGGTTTGCTAGAACACAAAAATCATGTTTAACCTTTTAAACATTCTGAAAACGCAGTGGATATATAGCTTCTAAAACCAGATTTTAAAGCTAAAAATTTCATGTTCTTTATGTTCATTTAAGATGAAAAACAAACCCAAATCAAAAGGATCTTTAATATGTGAATGGACAAGCTATAAGACATGTAAAACTACATAAAATCACAGCCACAATGAGCTGTGATTTCTACCTCTTTGAGCAGTAAGAATCGACCAAAAGAGGAGGTGTTAGATGCTCCAAGATGGCCAAAACTTCAAGGTTGGATGTCTTTGAACGTTGGCTCCCACAAAGCTCCAAGTAAGCCTCACACTTGCTTGGATTTGGACACCAAAACACCAAGATATGAGCTGCCAAAACACCTTCAAAAACCGTGGGCTTTCAGCAGCTTTGTAGATGGAATTGGATGTCACAAAACGGCCAAGGCTCCAAAATAGGATCCCTCAAGCTTGTATACCCCAAGCTCATATGCAAACAAGTCTTGTTAGGGAGATAAGAACACCAAGAACAAAACTAAACCCTTCTTTTTCCTGCTGAAACTGCCGTGGACTAGAGAGAAGGGAGGAGAGAGTTTTTGTTCAAATTGCATGTATGGAATGAAATGCTAGATTGAGTGTTGTGCTAGTTAATATTTGTGTGTATCAAGAAACCAAGAGGTCCAATCAAAATTAAAGAGGAGGCCAGCCAAATATCTTTTAAAATGTGTTTCCCTCCTTTAATTTTTATAAACACACAACTTATTATTACTAGTCATATGTCACATAAAAAAAAAATCACCATCTAGACTTATTTTATAATTGTGACATATGTGTTCTTTAATTAACACATTTAATTAAAGTACACTCATATGTTATTAGTGTTATTTAAACCCTTTTAAATAACAAGAATAACAATAAACTCATCAACAAATTATCCTTATAATTTGTTCCATCTCATGTGCAATTTATTTAGAAAACCCATTTTCTAAATTTGGTGTAAATATTTAATTGCATGATCATATCATCAATTAATATTAATTGGTGTTTGCTAAGCTTGTTATTGGGTATAACCCGACTTGGATCATAACGTACTAACCGCATCAATATTCTACGTGTCTTGGGCACATAGAATCCTACAATCTCCCACTTGCCCAAGATTCATAGAAGATTGATGCAAGCAGTAAATATCGCCTAACAACGGTTTACTACCCTTAATACGCATGACTTATAGCCATTTAATAACATCATCCCTTTCAAGTACCCTACTTGAAATGATTTAGGTGAATCAATCATCTATCCTTTTGTTACAGATGTCATGTTAAATCCAAGAATATAGAATGATCATTTCTTGTTGATTTAACTTAATCAGGCCTTAGACATCTAACTCTCAACGAATAAGAGGAACAAATTCCATCTTGACTACATATGTTTCTCACAAACACCTCGTGTTATACCTGAACATATCCTTATGTACTGTCCACTATTTCAGGACAGTGAAGAATAGGCTCAAGGTATAATACTTGGTGAATATCAAAACCCAATATGTATCTCAGGTCGGAGGATACCAAATGATATTCGCCTTTACTCAAATTTACTTATGATCAATCAATAAGATTCCATGTAGTAAGATTTGAGACGCGGGTTAGTCCAATATTTTTATCCCACAAATATCTATGAACCTTGCTAGCAACCCATTGCTCTATATTCATCCTCATGAATATCAACCAATCCAAGTTCATAATAGTCTTACCCTCACACTTGTTCCCACAAGTCTGAACGACTACGGACATTTAGAGTAAACAATTTACTCATGGATTAAACATGCTAAATTGGAACATTATTGAAACATTATAACCAAATAATTCTTTCAAATAATATAGAGTCCCACATATCCAAATACAAAATTTACAGATCAAATCCAATCATTAGAATATCGAAGTCCCATGGCACAAGTATGACCTTCATGCTTTGCCTTTTCAAGGAGCTTCGTGAGAGGATCCGCTATGTTTTGATCCGTGTGAACTTTGCGAATACATATCTTTCCCTTTTCAACTTCATCTCGTATGTAGTTAAATCTCGCTCAATGTGCCTTGTCTTTTGATGAGCACGGGGTTCCTTGATTTGTGCAATCGCACCCTCGTTATCACAAAAGATCTCTAGGGGGTCCTGAATGGAAGGGACAATCCCTAGATCAGCAATGAATTTCTTCAACCATGCAGCTTCTTGAGCTGCCAATGAGGCGGCGACGTATTCTGATTCTGTAGTTGATAGAGCCACCACATCTTGCTTGGAGCTCTTCCAGGAAACAGCTCCTCCATTCAGTATGAAAATGTATCCCGATTGTGACCGAGAATCATCACGATCGGTTTGGAAACTCGCATCCGTGTAACCTTTTACAACGAGTTCCTCGTCACCAGATCCATAGATTAGGAACATATCTCTTGTCCTCCTTAGGTACTTAAGTATGTTCTTAACAGCCATCCAATGACTGTTTCCAGGATTTTTCTGGTAACGGCTTGTCATGCTTAAGGCGCATGACACGTCCGGTCGAGTGCATATCATTGCATACATGATGGATCCAATAGCAGATGCGTATGGGATTGCCTTCATTTTATCTTGCTCATCCTTTGAGCTTGGACATTGAGTCGTACTAACATCGTTCCTCTTTGAATAGGTATCGTACCTTTCTTAGAGTTTTCCATCTTGAACCTTTTCAAGATCTTATCAATGTATGCACTTTGATTCAAACCAATCAACCGCCTTGATCTATCCCTATAGATCTTTATTCCCAGAATATAGGCGGCTTCACCAGGATCCTTGATGGAAAAACAACTTCCAAGCCAGGTTTTTACACCTTCCAAGGTTGGAATGTCATTTCCAAATAGTAGTATGTCATCAACATACAATACTAGGAAAGTTATTGTGCTCCCACTAGCCTTTTTATACACACAAGCTCATCAGCGTTTTTGATGAAGCCAAATTTCTTTATCTCCTCATCAAAACGGTGATTCCAGCTTCTCGATGCTTATTTCAATCCATAGATTGATTTCTTTAACTTGCACACTTTATTAGGATGTTTGATCGACAAAACCTTCAGGCTGAACCATATAGACATCTTCCTTAAGATATCCATTTAGGAAAGCAGTTTTGGCATCCATTTGCCAAATCTCATAATCATAATGAGCAGCTATGGCAAACAATATCCTTATAGACTTTAGCATCGCAACAGGTGAGAATGTTTCATCATAATCAACCCCTTGAGTTTGAGTGAAACCCTTTGCTACAAGTCTAGCTTTATAAGTATCCAAGTTTCCATGCATATCGGTTTTCTTCTTGAAAACCCACTTACTTCCAACTACCTTGGAATTAAGAGGTGGTACAACAAGTTCCCAAACTTGATTGTCATACATGGATTGCATCTCAACGTTCATGGCTTCTAGCCATTTGTCACAATCCGAATTGGACATTGCATTATGGTATGTGGTCGGTTCATCTGAATCTACCACATAGCATCCATCCATGAAAAATCCATATCTTTCAGGTGGATTACTAGTTCTACCACTTCTGCGAACGTCTTGTGTATTGATCAACCCCTTGATCATCCTCAACATCCTCATGTTGAGTGCTAGTTTCAACCAAACGTGCAACGGGTTGTGGTTCTTGATCCTCTTCAAGATCCACTGTTCTACTGCCAGTTCCTTCCATAAGGAACTTTGCTTCTAAGAACTCACCCTTTCCGGCAACAAACACCTTTTGTTCCAGTGGATCATAGAAATAATATCCCATAGAATCTCTAGGATATCCAATAAAGATACACTTGGTGGATCGGACTTCCAATTTGTTTAGGGTGGGAGTCTTAACATAAGCCTCACATCCCCAAACCCTTAAGTATGATAGGGATGGAACTCTTACATGCCATATCTCAAAAGGTGTCCTTTCCACCTTTTTGGTTGGGGCCATATTTAGAATACGGGCCGCGGAGAGTAAAGCGAAACCCAAAATGATAGTGGTAATACGCTTCTAGCCATCATAGATCGGACCATATCCAATAAGGTTCGATTCCTCCTCTCAGGCACACCATTATGTTGTGGTGTTCCAGGGGAGTGAGTTGTGAGACAATCCCACAACTCCTAAGATGATCTTGAAAAGCATCAGTAAGGTATTCACCTCCTCTATCGGTACGAAGGACTTTAATTGACTTATTGAGTTGATTTTCTACTTCATTCTTGAAGATTTTGAACATTTCAAAAGCTTCATCTTTGTGCCTTAATAAGTACACATACCCATAGCGACTATAATCATCGGTAAAGGTAATGAAGTATCTTTCACCATTCCTAGACATTGGTTTAAAAGGACCACATACATCCGAATGTATGATTCCTAATAAATCTTTTGCCCTTTCGGTAGTTCCACTAAAGGGTGCCTTAGTCATCTTACCTTGTAAACAAGATTCACAAACATCAAATGAACCACATTCATTTGTTTTTAAAAGACCATTCTTTTGAAGTGTTTGTAAACGTTTCTTGTTTATATGACCAAGACGACAATGCCAAAGATAGGTATCACTCAAGTCAAACTTGAATTTCTTGGTGTAGTTTGGTACAATGAACTATTTAAAGTATTTTCATGAACCAATTCATAAATACCATTAATGGGAATAGCTTTAAAATAGAACATACCATTTAAAGAAACATGAATATCATTTTCAATAAAGGATAATACATAATCATAATGTCTTAATTGGGATACAGAAATAATGTTCCTAGTCAAACTAGGAGCATACAAACATTTTTCAAAATAACTTCCAAACCACTTGGAAGTCTTCGGATGTAGTCCCCACGAGCCTAACTAAGACTTTAGTTCCATTGCCCATGAAGAGGCTAACATCCCTTGTTTGAAGTCCCTACTTCTTGTGAACCCCTGCAACAAATTGCAAATGTGAGTTCCACATCCGGTATCCAATACCCATGTGTTAGAAGATGTAACATTAAGATCAATATGAATCAAGTATATTGTACCTGAGGTCTGCCCGGCATCCCTCTTTGCTTTCAACTCTTGGAGATGGATAGGACAATTCCTTACCCAATGTCCTATCTCCCCACACTTGAAGCATGGGTCATTAGTAGCAACCTTTTGCTTCTTCACTTGGGGTTTGGGTGGTACCCTTACCACCCCTTTCCCTTTTCCCTAAATGGGTCCCTTACCCTTGGCAACCTTTGCCTTGGGTGTGGGATGAGGCCTCTTGTTGTTCCCACCTTCATTGATGGTGAGAACGGGTAAAACCCTTTTACCCATGGCCGCCTCGGCCGTTTTGAGCATTGAGTGAAGCTCACCAATGCTTTTGTCCCATGCATTCATGTTGTAGTTCAACACGAATGTCTCGAACTTCTTGGTTAGGCCATTTAGGATCAAATCCATGGCCAACTCTTCGAGACGGGACAATTTAGCCTCTCGAGGCGGTCAATATGACTTTTCATCTTAAGTACATAAGATGAAACAGATTGGTTGTCGTCCATACGACATGCATGGAGTGCTCGAACCGTTTCGAACCGCTCAACCCTTGCTTGCTGTTGGAACGTTTCCTTCAGCTGGGTTATCATGTCGTAAGCTCCGTGATGTTCATACTCCTTTTGGAGATCCAGAGTCATGCTCGCTAGCATGAGACAAGACACTTGGACGGAGTCCTCAGTGTATTTCAGCCAATCATTAAAGGCCTCCTCATCATCCTCGCTAGGTTGATCGGGGATAGGGTCGTCTAAAACATATGATCTTCTCTCTTGCTTGAGAACAATTCTCAAGTTTCGATACCAATCAATAAAGTTGTTATGATTTAGACGTTCCTTTTGGAGGATCTCTCGTAGTGATTCGTTTGATGCGGATGAGTTATCGTGATTTTCATTATTGGTGGCCATCTACAAAATTTAACAAAGATCAATTTTAGTATTTTCGAATTTTAATTTTAATGCCTTTAAGGTCATCTTTATATTAAAATCTAGAACCAAACATTACATTTAAATTGTGGTTAGGTGACCTTTATCCCACTATTTAAATTAATAAGGTGGTCAACGATTGATGATTGCAACCATTGCAACTTCTAGAGGTATGGGATCGACTTTAAACATCATATGCAAAGTCGGCATGTTAATCCATCAACACCATTTGGAAACCATATTTTAGGTGATCCATTAACATGGTTTGCAAATCAAGTTACCCTACTTGCACACACATGTGAGTTTACCAACATAAGTGGTTAGGTGACCTTTATCCCACCAATATGGTATTCCCACCTTAAGTCACAAGTTCCTTCAAAATGGTTAGGTGACCTTTATCCCATTAAGAGTTTCCAAATGACTTAAGTGTTGTGCAAAAGGACGGTGTTAAACTTGTTGTTAAATGTTTAGAGGTTTCATAATTCTAGTTTAGAAAACTCTATGTACTTGTATTTGCATGCTTTCAAATACAAGGTACCTTATGGTTCTTTGATTAAAACCTATTTTAATCTTTAAAATCATTAAATCATTTTAATAACCATTTATTAACACTTAATGACTAAGAACCATTTTATATTAGCTTGTTAAGATCATTTTTATTTAGATTGTTCATCATATCCAAATATCATACAATCATTCATAAAATCATAATCAATCAAGCATAATATACAACTACAATGAGCATATGTGCATAACCATAGCATCTAAAGTGGTCCACACTTGTTTGCCATTACAAGTGTGGTCCATAGGTCTTTCCTAAGGGTCACAAACAATCACATGGAAAGCTTCCAAAAGCCTCCCACTTGAAACCGCATCCAAAATCCATGTTTCTCTTGTGACCTTCCTTTGTGCTTCCAATGTGTATGTCTTCATATTACAGATATAAAGTCCTAATACAAGATATCTAGTAAAATGAAAATACACCTAATATATTTATTACAACCCAATAATAAATAAATTACATTTGAAACAAAGCACAAACAACAAATAATACAACCCAATTGCATGAATGAATACAACCAACACTAGCATCCAAACATCACAAGGTCAATGGCTAGGTTATGCACACTATCATCCAATGATCATATCATCAAAACATATAATGAAACCCCTCTTAAAACCACCAAATTTCAGCCAACATAAACTGAAATTTTTGGTTTTAAATATTGCCCAATCCAAACTTATCAGATTTCATGTTTCTTTCAAGATTTCATCACAAGCATGTATGATATAATCTTGAAAGTTGGGGATTCATCAAAGCAGAAATATAACAGCCCATAATCAGCCTAAACTAAGTTTATAATCATGCTTTAAAACCTATTTTAAAGACTAAACAAGCAAGTCATCCACATAACCGGCTCTTGATGCCATTGACGGGTTTGCGAGAACACAAAAATCATGTTTAACCTTTTAAACATTCTGAAACGCAGCGGATATATAGCTTCTAAAACCCGATTTTAAAGCTGAAAATTTCATGTTCTTTATGTTCATTTAAGATGAAAAACAAACCCAAATCAAAAGGATCTTTAATATGTGAATGGACATGCTATAAGACATGTAAAACTACATAAATCACAGCCACAATGAGCTGTGATTTCTACCTCTTGAGCAGCAAGAATCGACCAAAAGAGGAGGTGTTAGATGCTCCAAGATGGCCAAAACTTCAAGGTTGGATGTCTTTGAACGTTGGCTCCCACAAAGCTCCAAGTAAGCCTCACACTTGCTTGGATTTGGACACCAAAACACCAAGATATGAGCTGCCAAACACCTTCCAAAACGTGGGCGTTTAGCAGCTTTGTAGATGAAATTGGATGTCACAAAACGGCCAAGGCTCCAAAATAGGATCCCTCAAGCTTGTATACCCCAAGCTCATATGCAAACAAGTCTTGTTAGGGAGATAAGAACACCAAGAACAAAACTAAAACCCTCCTTTTTCCTGCTGAAACTGCCGTGGACTAGAGAGAAGGGAGGAGAGAGTTTTATCCAAATTGCATGTATGGAATGAAATGCTAGATTGAGTGTTGTGCTAGTTAATATTTGTGTGTATCAAGAAACCAAGAGGTCCAATCAAAATTAAAGAGGAGGCCAGCCAAAATATCTTTTAAAATGTGTTTCCCTCCTTTAATTTTTATAAACACACAACTTATTATTACTAGTCATATGTCACACAATAAAAAAAATCACCATCTAGACTTATTTATAATTATGACATATGTGTTCTTTAATTAAACAATTTAATTAAAGTACACTCATATGTTATTAGTGTTATTTAAACCCTTTTAAATAACAAGAATAACAATAAACTCATCAACAAATTATCCTTATAATTTGTTCCATCTCATGTGCAATTTATTTAGAAAACCCATTTTCTAATTTGGTGTAAATATTTAATGCATGATCATATCATCAATTAAATATTAATTGGTGTTTGCTAAGCTTGTTATTGGGTATAACCCGACTTGGATCATAAATTACTAACTGCATCAATATTCTACGTGTCTTGGGCACATAGAATCCTACAGGAAGGAGGTTAGTGAACCTTCCAGTAAAGTTGGTGGATATCTTCTTCAGATGTTGAAGATACCGGCCTCATTTAGGGAATAGCTAGAAGATCTGCATATTCTAGCTTGTCCTTATCCAACTCACAATTGATTATGTGCTGGATATACCTAGCATACATGTAACATGTATTCCTAGTGAGATTACCCCCTAAGTTATTCAGCACAAACCGAGAGTAGTTGAATCTAAGGCCCTATACCAACCCACGCAGTAGGCAGTCCAGATCATAAGGGATTTGATACCATCCCCCTAACTTGTTGGACAAGCTATGCAGGATGACATGCAACAAGAATTTCCAATCGTAGGAGAAGTTAAACTTGTAGGCTGTGGACTTGCTGACTTCTCCTACATATCCCATTAGGGTATACGTGTCTTCCAAGTCTTGTTTAGGGAACTCTAAGGGGTGCATTCATCATGATGCTCCAGATACTCCCTAATAGTAATCTCCTGTTCGCATACTCTTGACCTGATATGTAACACCTGAAAATTTTGGTCAATTAAAATATAAGAAAATAAAGGAGAAAAGGAAAACAAAAGTAATTAAAAAGAAAAGTAAAGGAGTAAAAATGGAGGGGTTAAAGTGCAAAAAGGACAAAATCCTATTATTTTATTATTAATTTTGAGTATGGCCACCCATAACTGCCTATAACTCCTGCTTTGTCGACCGAATTAGAAGAAGAAGAAGAAAACTGAGTTTCTTCAGTTCTAGATAGAAAAAGAGGCCGTTCTTCAACAAGGTAAGTAATTTTGCAAAATTGGCTCACTTTTGTTTGTGTTTTGACTAAGGAACCGAGAATATATGTTCTTATGTGTATATGTGTTTGGGTTTATGTGTTTTAGACACATCTAGGTGTTCGAATTCTTTGGAAAGTTTAAGTTGAAGAGTTGAGATTGAAAGCACCTAAGGTGAGTTTTTAGACCTCGTATTTTACTGTTTTTAAAGATTTTGGGGCTAAAAATGCATGTAAAACAATTTTAAAACTTTTGTGTGTGTGACCGTATGTATATATGCTTGTATGTCGATGTTTTATGGTTGTGCATACTAAGTTAAGGCCTACAATGATATTGAGAAGCTTAGAACATGTTAAGATTATGTTGGGACTGAAAATATGTTAGAAAGAGATAAGTTGTGGTCATGCGCCCAAAACAGGGCCCATGCACCTACTATTTGCTTTAGAAAAGTTTTAAGTAGGGTCATGCACCCAAACAGGGCCCATGCGCCTTAAAAATGACTTAGAAAGTTTAAGTATAGGATGATGCACCCAACAGTAGTCCATGCGCCTAGAAATGCCTTAGAAATTTCTAAGTGAAGTCTGATGCGCCTGAACAATAGTTCATGCGCCTAAGTTTTTGAAGAAATGCCCAAGTATAGGGTGATGCGCTTAAATAGTGCCCATGCGCCCAAGAGGCTCGTGCGGCCAAGAGGCTCATTCACCCAAGAGGCTCATGCGCCTAAGTGTTGAAACAGTAAGTATAGGCTCATACGCCTGCATAGTGGAGAAACACCCAAACGGTCTTCATTCGCCCAAATAGTGCACATGCGCCCAAACACTTAGAAAATTTTCTGAATTTTTGGAAAACCAGATTTTAGGGTTTGACCCTAGTTTGACCTATGGACTGTTTGGCCTATTCTAAGCATGAATATGTAAGGGTCTATGAATATAATAGCATGATGTTATGATGAATGTATGATATGCATATGAGTATGAAGTGTTATCTTTAATGATTTTCAAAATGTTATATATGTTAAGTATTATGTTATGACTTTACGTAGTATGATGAATGAATGAATGAACGTAAAGTATAACGTAATGAAGTAAGAGATAACAAAGATGAAAAATGAACATAATGAAAGAAAGAAAAGGCTTGCAAGTAGAATGAAAGGAGGAACACAACTCATGAGAGTTGTAAGCTCAACTTTGTTTTTATAGCGTGCGATTTTAGCTAACACATGAGGGTTCACACCTAAGGAATCAGTCTTGGTGCCTGATCCATAGTACGAAATAGGATCCTTCTCATTCGACCCCGGAAATAATGAGGCTTTGTGCCCGGAATGGTGGCTTCGGGCCATGGGCTTTATGCCAAAAAGTGATGAGGCTTTGTGCCCGAATGATGGTTTCAGGTCACGGCTTTGTGCCAAAAAGTGATGAGACTTTATGCCCAGAATGGTGGCGGACAACATTGTCCAGGCCAAGGGGCAGGCCATTGGAAAGATGAGGTGGCTAGAGCGGAAGAAGCTCGTGATCGGGGAAATCTGTCCTCACCAGGAACTCGACAAGATAGAGAGGGAGTTCCAATAGCTAGAGGCAGGCACCATGACACACCAGCAATACACCACCAAGTTCAATAAAATGGCGAGGCTGGTGCGGATCAAGTGACAGGTGGTGTTGACAAAAGCTAGGGCAGGAAACGGTTTGGACGTGGTGGATTCACTCCAAACAATAAAAAGGAGGAAGGTGGATGACCGTCGGGTGGTGTCATCTAGTTCGGGGTTAAAGAAGTTTAGTAAATAAGGGAGAGAGCACTCCGGCGAGTGTAAATGGGGATTCAGTGTGTGCTTCAATTCTCTATCTGGATTGTCTTCCGATGCTACTTTATCTTCTGAAGCAAATTATGTCTTGAGGACAAATTTGCTTTGAGGGTAAAGTGTTCTTCTGAGAGAAGAAGTTTGAAGCCTTTAGAAGGAAACTTGATCTATGATCAAATGATTTTCCAAGGCTAAAAGCTCTTCGAAAGAGAATACCTGTGCAGAGGAATTTTCCTTCGAAAGATGAATAAGGATTTCTTCTGAGTGTAAATTTCTCTTTGGAAGAATTTATACTTAGAGAATTTTGGAGAAACCTTTTTGTTATAGGGCTTAGATTGTAAATAGATAACTTAGACCTGACATATTTTCAAAAGATTTTCAAAAAAGATTTACTAATCAATGTTGATCATCCCAATAGCCATAACTAAATACTTAAATCTTTATTCATTAAAGGAGTTGTGAACAAATCAGCATATTCTTCATTTGAATCAACTTTGACTAGTTTGATCAAGTTTTTCTCATTTATATCTCGAATAAAATGATACCTGATGTCAATATATTTTTTCTTGGAGTGCTTGACCGGATTTTTTCTGTCATAAAAATAGTACTCTTATTATCTATATGGATAGGATTCTCCATGAAGATGAAACCAAAATCTATTTGATTCTGAATCCATAGTAGTTGAGCACAGCAGCCTGCAGCAGCAATGTATTCAGCTTCAGCAGTTGATGTAGAGACACATGATTGCTTCTTGCATTGCCAAGAGATGATCCTTGCACCAAGAAATAGACATCCTCCTGATGTAGATTTCTTGTTAATGTTACAGCCACTATAATCACTGTCAGTATAACCATAAAGATTGAAATCCTTGTTCTTTGGATACCAATGGCCCAGTTTAGGAGCTCCTTTAAGATATCTAAGAATTCTTTGATAGCAATTAGGTAAGACATATTGGGAGCAGGCTGATATCTTACACATATGCAAGTTGTAAACATAATATTAGGTCTACTTACAGTGAGATAAATTAGGGATCCAATAATTGCCCTGTACTGATGATGATCAGTGTCCTCCCCCTCGGAATTAGGACAAAGATTATGATTTCTTTGTGTAGGTGTCTTGGCTGGCTTACATTCTTTCATGTCAAATATTTCTAAGATGTCCTTGACATACTTGGATTGATTGATGAAGAACCCTTCTTCCATCTCTTTCACTTGAATTCCTAGGAAGAAATCAATCTTTCCTATTGAACTCATTTCAAATTTCTTCCTCATGATGCTTTAAAAATCTTTGCATATTTGCTTATTAGATGAACCAAATATGATGTCATCAACATAGACTTTACAAGCAACATATCCTTTCTAGACTTCTTAATGAACAATTTCTTGTCTATGGTGCCTCTGGTGTAGCCATTCTTTATAAGAAACTAAGAAAATGACTCATACCATATCCTAGGAGCTTGGTGTAACCCATAAAGAGCTTTATTCAATTTGCACATATAGTTGGGGTGCTATGGGTCTTCAAATCCAGGTGGCTGACACACATAGACTTCTCTGTCAATATCCTCTTATAGAAATTCACATTTCATATCAAGTTGATGGACTATGAAGTTCCTGGATGCTGCAAAAGCGAGGAAGATTCTCACGGCCTCAAGTCTTGCAACACGTGCAAAGACATCAGTGTAATCTATTCCTTCCTCTTGTGTGTATCCTTGAACTACAAGTCTAGCCTTATTCTTGATGATCAAACCTCTATCATCTCTTTTATTCCTAAATACCCACTTAGTGCTGATAGGGACATGACCAGGTGGCAATGGACATACGTTCCATACTTTTTGCTTCTTGAATTGAAGCAACTCCTTTTGCATTGCTTCAACCCAACTATTGTCCTTAAGAGCTTCTTGCACCTTCTTGGGTACTATTTGTGAGAGAAAGCATGAGTACAAGCAAATATTCCCATTCTGAGTTTGTCTTCTAGTTCTCACACCTTCTGAGACATCCCTAATGATGTACTCAGCTGGATGAGTGTTATGAATTGTAAACATTGATACCAGCTGATGTATCACACTCATTCAATGAAGGACTATTTGAATGAATGAGTGATAACATCAATGTTTTTTTACTATGAAGCAGTATTAACAGTTTTCTGTTCCTCCAGATTACTGTCTTTATCAGCTGGTGTTGATAGTTAGAGCTATCAGCTGATGAGTTTTGAGGCTCAACTGACTGACACTTGTTAAAGCTCCACCATTTCCTATATATTCAGACTTTCAGGACTTGCAGTGGTGGGAGCTTGCTCTCATGTCATCTTGGAGAAATTGGAATAGGTATGGGTAACTCAAACATTTGATCATCGGGGAAGTCACTTTGAGTTCCTGTTTCAGCTGAAACGTTCGCACAAGATGATTTAGAATAGTTGGGCAACAATTCTAAGTCAAATATATGGTCAAGGCCATTCCCCTTAACATAAGGAATGTGCTCATTTACAACAATATTGACGATTCCTTAAATTGTTGATTCTTAATTTTGTATACTTTATAAGCTTTAGAGCTTGAAGAGTATCCAACAAAGATAGCATCATCCGAATTTTTAGCAAATTTTGCAAAATTGTCTTTTGTGTTAGGTATGGTACACCTGCTGCTAAAGGACCTTAGATAGCCAATGAACGGTGGCCTATTGTTCTATAGCTCATAAGGGGTTTTTCCATAGGGCTTAACAACAAGAACCTATTCTGCACATACATGCAGTGCTGACTGCCTCTGCCCAGAAAGTTAGAGTCAGTTTTGAATCAACTAACATAGTTCTTGGAGCCACAATAAGTGTCATGTTCCTCTTTTCAGCAACATCATTCTGTTAAGGAGTTCTAGGTGCACTATATTATCTGGTAATCCCTTTGAGTTATAGAATGAGTCAAGAACTTGACTCTTAAACTCACTCCCTTGATCACTTCTGATTGTTTTTTTCCTTGTGATCAAATTGATTTTCTATTTTAAGAATAAAGATTTTAACGTTTCAGCGGTTTCATCCTTAGTTCTTAAAAAGAATACCCGTGTGAATCTTGTAAAATCATCAACTATCACAAGGCAATATGATTTCCTTCCAATGCTCAATATACTTATGGGACCAAAAAGATCCATGTGCAATAAGTGTAATGGAATGGTGATTGAATTAACTTCTTTGGATTGTGGGTTGCATTATCTTGCTTTCCTTTAAGACAAGTAAACATAGTTGTCTTTATAGAAAAAATCCTTTTTAGGCATTTCATGTACCAAGTTATTTTTAACCAGTTATTCATGGTTTAAAAATAACATGACATATTCTTTTATGCCAAAGAGTTAGTTCATCACCATTTTCTTTGGAAAGAAAGCATGAAACTTCACCCAGTGGGGAAGCATTGCTCATATCCAGCTTGTGCGTATCCCCTCTCTTGGGAGATCTAAGAAGCTCAATTCCTGAGGAATTATCATCCGGGTTTATGGATAATGCACTCGTGCTGTGTGAAAAGCATTGGTGCTTTTGATCGTATAATTGAGAAAAACACTCAAATGATTGTGTTCATGCTATTTGACAAAGTGTACTCTGTCAACTTTTAACTTACTATTGGATAAATTACCTCTACCAGAAATGGATCCTCCAGCTTCACCTCCAAAGTGAACAGGACCTCCATTAAAATGTTGAAATTGTTGAAGATGAGAGTGTTCCCTATCATGTGCCTGGAGCATCCACTATCTACAATCCAAATATTTCTATTCTTGTCTGTGATGATGTCCCTTCACATAAGGTGAAAATGATATAATTGAACAAAATGTATGCATGGGGGTTCAACTATGGTTGCAAGGAAGAGGTTTGGACTGCAGCATCCTGTCTGATCTTTCCTTTCATCCTATGGTTGATCAGGTACATGAGCCTGAAGATGCTTGAGCAACATGACTTGCTTTCGAGGCTCTTGTTCTCGGAAGAAGTTATCACCATCTTTTCTTCCGAAGTAGTCTCTTTTCTTGAAAGATTTCAAAGGGGCTTTTATTCCGTTGCTTGGTCTTGCGCTTGTCTTCCGAGGATATTTTGCTTTTGAACGAATGAGTTTCTTCCGAAAGCAACTTGGCTTCGGAAACAGCTTTCCTTTCTTTAACATGTGAACGAATGATGAAAGTCCAAATATGAAACCTTCCTGACTCCTTCTTCTTAACATTATTTGCATAATGTGTGCTTACAGGATTGTAGTAATATTTAGCCATGTGATTATGCAAGCCACAGATTATGCATTCAATGTTAACTTTAATATGTCATGAGGGCGTATTTCATGCACTTTTGTGTTCTTCAACAGCCTTCCCTTTTAACTTCTGATCTCTCTAGCTGGACAGGAGTACTGTACTATACTCCTCTCCTGAATCAGAGTTTCTAGCACTTGGAATCCAGCTGAGAATGATCACACCTTTTGTCTAGGATCTATTTTCATCTTGGACTTAACCACCTCCTTAGTAGTTTTCCTAGCTGCCTGATCTTGTTCATTCTGTCTTTGGTGGGGTCAGAGGATTCATCTTTAGCTATGGGGATGAGGTTTTCTATCATATCCTTCACTATGGTTGTCACCACCATTACATCATTCTTTCAAAGGGAGTGGATCAACAGTTGGAACTTGCTTGCTCATCAGTTCCACACTTGGCTGTCTTATAGACGTATATGTATGAGCAGCAGTTTCATTGGTTCCCAATCTACTATGTTTGATAGCACACCTTTGACTGGGAGGATAATGCAAGAATGGTTGTTGTGTTATGCTCTTAAATAGCATACTTCTCTGCTTTAGTCTCAGCTATTACTAGCTGGGTTGAGCCTCAGTCAACTTAGAAACCAAATCTTTTATTTGAGTGTTCATGTTTTAAAGAGGAGACAGTTTTCTTAACTCATAAATTTAAATTATAGTCAGTTGTGCTATCTTAAATCAGATTTAGTATGTTCAAAGACTCAATATCAGACTTGATCTCTATGTTGCAGTCCTGATACATTTTAACCTTAGCTATACATGTTGGAGTACAGAGAGATGTTCATATACCTTGGCATTATCAGTTCCAGCCATGAGAGCTTGAGCAGGTGTCACTCTTGCACCATGAAGCTTCAATCAACTTCCTGAGCAACATTTGCAATTTGCTGCTCAGTTGGCTTGGTTGTAGCCTTTGGGACAGCATGATGTGGGGAGGCTTGAGCTGCTCTAGGATCAGATCTAGGAGCTTTGCATTCCCTTGGGAAATGGCCAAGTTGGTTACAATTGTAACATTTGCCTTTTGACTTATGAAACCCAAACTTCCTGTTAGTTGGGTTCCGGGGGAATTGCCTTCAAGTTCTCTTGAAGAACTTCTCTGCTCTGTAGTTAAAAGAGCCATATATTGGACAATATCCATTTATTCTACATCGTCTGGACTAAAACACTCTAGATCATCAAAGCAAACTGAATATCACTAGAGTGTTCATTTCCTGAAACAAAAGACAAACTATCCTGAAAAGGAAATTGTGAGCTTGTTAAGACCTGGGTGTCTCAGGAATGTGATGTAAGGTCGAGAGGAGTGTGAAGCTATTGATCATGGTTCAGGTACATATGGGGCTAGGGAGTTCTTGACCTTTCCGTGACTGTAGGGCAATGCTGACATGAGGATTTGAACTTCTATTTATCTGATGGCCCTTTTGAGTCTCCATCTCCATACAGTATATCAAGGTTCCCATATAGTGCAGTCGTGGTGAGTATATTCAAGTTCTCAATTCTCTAGATAGTGATACAATAGAAAGTCCATTCATGAGGAAGTGCACTCATGAACTTTCTTACTATGTCTCTCTTCTCAAGAGTCACTCCCATAGACTGAAGAGATGCAATTAAGTCTATGTATCTGAAGTATTGTGGCTTAAGGGTCTCACGAATATAATTAAGTGAGTTTTCAAACTTCTACGTTAGTAATCTTCTTGTGACTCTTTGAATTCTGAGGAACCAGAGTACATCAATGTCAAAACATCATAGAGTTCTTTGGCTTTTGTGTAGTGCTTAAAGCCTACCATTATGGAATTTAGGTGTGGTAGTGAGCAATACAGTCACTGCTTTGCTATTGATGTCTATCTCTTGAAGTCTTCATCGGAATAGTCTTAAATTTCCTTTTCAATCATGGCACCGTAACCAGTTGGTGATGCCACTTTTGGCTTGTATGGGCCATGAGTGACAGATCCACATCGCCTGTCTTGACCATGATGAAGGCTTCAATATGTTGACACCACGCGTCTAAAATTATCAGGAATGATAATAGGAGCCTTAGTCATGGTTCCCATCTCAGTCTTAGAAAATTTTTGGTTGAGGGCCATTTGAGTAGAGCGAGTGAGTATGAAGAAATAAGGGTGATTTGGCATGGTAGATCTCACAATCAAGAGTGGATGCCCTGATACTATTGCAGGATCGGTGTTGGTCTTCTCAACATAACATTTTCTCACAAACTCACTAAGTCTCACTCGGTGTGATGTTGCATAATCTCAAACTAAGTGAGGATAATATACTAAGTTAATGAACATAAGAAATGGTTTTTCAAATACTTGTATGTATTACTTCTAAATTAGTGTTTACAAGACTCTTACCAAGCATACATAATGAGTACATTGAGAAACTATTATACTACTATCTACATCCGGTTATACTTAGAAAACCAGTTGGAACTTACATCTAAACAAATACTACATTTCTAGAAGTGAGGTATCTAAGATAAAAACTATCCTAGATTAGGTAGTCATGACATGTACACGACTTACCTTTTGTTACCTACTAAAGTTGCTAAGTGTACTAACTGATAAAAGGTGAACCATTAAATAAAGTATGGTCAACTACATGGGTGGGGAAAACACCATGAGGAATATGAGACTTGACAGCATGTGTCAGTCAGACCATACTTATATCCACTAGTCCATAGTTGATTCTTCCTCAGGTAAACTAGCTTCAGAAGAACAATAAGTTCTTCCAAGACCAATTAACTTTGGAAGGATCAACTTCTTCCAAATCTTCTGCAAGTCTTCAGGACTTTATTCTTTAGATGTATTTGTCATGGATCTTCTAATATTGAACACTTTAGAAGGAAAACTAAGTCTCGAAAGACTTAGTTCTCCTTCAGAAGCTCTTCATACTTTAGTCTTCAGAAGATATCAGTTTTGAAAGAGTCTCTTTTGATTCGGAAAACTTTATTCAGTTTTACTCAAAATCTGCTAAGTGTCCGTTTTGGTTGACCAGCCTCATCAGATCCAACAGTCATGAAGACTTGCAGAAGACTTGGAAGAATTTGATTCTTACTAAGTATAAATAGCCTCAGAAGAACTTATTCTATCAAGCCATTTTGCTTCGGAAGAACCAACTATGAACTAGTGAACATAAGTATGGCCTGTCTAACATCTGCTACAACCTCTGATATACTGCATGGCGCTTTCCTACGCCCATGTAGTTGACCATACTTTAATCACTATTCACCCCTTATCAGTTAGTACAGTTGGCGCTTCTGTTGTTGACAAAAGGTAAGTCATGGACTGTCATGACTACCTAATCTATGAGAGTATTATATTAGATGCTTACTTCTAGCAATGTAGTATTTGTCTAGTTGCAAATTCTAGCTAGTTATCCAAGTATAAGCAGCTATAGATAGTAGTATATATAGTTTCTTATTGTAACTCTCTAACTATGCATGAAAGAGTCTTGTAATATTGAGTTAAGAAGTAATATATACAAGTATCTTGGATAACTATTCTTGTGTTCATTTGTTTTTCATTAACTTATTATGTTACTTGTGAACTTGGTTAGATATTCTGCTTCATCAAACCAAGTGAGATTAAGTGAGCTGTGAGATAAACATATGTTGTGGAGACCAACACTGATCCTGCAATTGGTATCAGAGCTTTTTAGGCTATTGATTGTGAGATCTTTCCATTCCAAACCACCCTTGTTTCTTAGATTATTCACTTCACCTCAAATGGCTCTTAACCAAAAATTTTCTGAGTCTGAGATGGGAACCATGACCTGTAGGATCTTATATGCCCAAGACACATACAAGATTGATGTGGTTAGTACATTATGATCCAAGTCAGGTCTACCAACAACAGGCTATACAAACACTAACAAACACTTATTTATTGATGAGATCATACAATAAATGTTTGACACCTATTTAGAAAATTGGTTTTCTAAATGTTGCTTTTGTGATAGAACGTCCTTATGTGGATAATATGTTCATGAGATAATTTTGTGTTTCATTATTTAAATGGTTAAATAATTAAATATAAAAGAGTGTTATGTTATAAATTAAACTAAGTATTTAATATAAGCTAGTTAATGAAAGAGTGTTTATAAAAATAAAGGAAAAAAAAGGTGGGAAACTCTTTGAAGACCAAAACTCGGCCGCCCAAGGGGCCTTGGGAACCCATTTTTAGTCTTGTTTCATGCAAGACATAACCACTTCAACACTCTTTCATTACACACTTGAATACACTCTTTCTCTCTCACAAAAGAAAAGGTCTTTCTCTCCTACGTTCTCTAGATTTCGAAAATTTTGGCTGATCTTCAAAGTGATTTTGGCTGAACTTGGAGTTACTAGTTGGCTGAAATTTCGGGTTCAAGAGAGGGATAAGGCTTGGTGTATCACTTCCTAGCAAACAAGGTGTTTGGAACAAGCTTGTGGGTATAGCAACTTGAGGGTTCTCTTCTTTGAGGGCTGCATATTTGACAACATCCTCATCTTCATCTCACTCTCCTTTCATTCGTTTTTGAGCTGCAGTAAGGTAGATTATGGCAGCCCCTTGTGGCTGTCATATATGTTGATTTATGCATACATAGCATGCTTATTCATATTAAAAATGATCCTTTGATATATGGGTTTGTTTCATACATAAATATGGTCACTTAAGAACATGTTTTTCAGCTTTATAATCAAGTTTTTAAAGTTATTATTCCGCTGCGTTTTCAGAAAGTTTAAACGGGTTAAACTATGTTTGTCTTCTTGCAAACCCCTTCATGGCATCTAGAGCCGGTTACGGGATAGCATGCTTGTTAGTATCCTTTAAAAATTTGTTTTATGGGATTTTATAACCCTTTTAAGGGTGAAATGTTCTTGTATGTTGAATCGCCAAGCTTTCAAGGTTATATCACACATGCTTGTGATTAAACCTTGAAAGATAGTATGATGATATAGATATTGTTTGGACAAGTTTGAAACCCGAATTTCAGTTTATGTTGGCTGAAAATCATGGGTTTTTAATGGGGATTCATAGTTATATTGGATGATATGAGAACGTTCATATTGGTGCATAACCTAGCTTTTGGCCTTGTGTTTTTGGATGTTTGCAATGTTGGTTTTGGTTATTCATAGGGTTGTATATTAATTTGTGCTTTGTTTTAAAATGTAATGTGTATTTATTCATGGGATGTAATAATAGATTAGGAGTATTTTCTTTTACTAGAAAATATGTATTAGGAATATTATTTTGTAAAAGAAGATGCTCGGGAAGGAAGCACAAGAGGAAGACACAAAGAAGGACTTGAAGCATATGGATGCAAGTTCAAGTGGGGGTCTATGAAGACCTTAATTTTGTGTTGTATTCAACCCTTAGGAAAGACCAAATGACCACACTTGATGGCAAACAAGTGTGGTCACAATAGTAGCTATGGTTATGCACATTGTGGTTGTTTATATTATGCTTGTTTGATTATGTTTTATGAATGATTGTATAATATTTGGATATGATAAACATCTTAATAAAATGATCTTAACAAGCTAATATAAAAATGGTTCTAAATCATTAAGTGTTAATAATAGGTTATAAAAGGATTAATGATTACATAATAAAATGGATTTTATTAAAAGGACCATAGGGTATCTTGTATTTGAAAGCATGCAAATACAAGTACAAGAATTTTCTAAACTAGAATATGAAATCTCTAAAAATTGACAAACAAGTTTAACACCGTCCTTTTTGCACAACACTTGAGTCATTTGGAAACTCTAAATGGGATAAAGGTCACCTAACCATTTAGAGGAAACTTGTGACTTAAGGTGGGGGATACCACATTGGTGGGATAAAGGTCACCTAACCACTTATATGGGTAAACTCAAACGTGTGTGCAAGTAGGGTAACTTGATTTGCAAACCATGTTAAATGGATCACCTACAATATGGTTTCCAATGGTGTTGATGGGATTAACATGCCGACTTTACATATGATGTTTAAAGTCGATCCCATACATCTAGAAGTTGCAAATGGTTGCAATCGTCAATCGTTGACCACCTTATTAATTTAAATCGTGGGATAAAGGTCACCTAACATAATTTAAATGTAATGGTTGGGTTCTAGATTTTAATATAAAAATGACCTTAAAAGGCATTAATTATTAAAAATAGCAATATCGAAAATACTAAAATAGATCTTTGTTAAATTTTGTAGATGGCCACCAGTAATGACAGTCATGATAACTCATCCGCGTCACCCAATCTTACGAGCGATCCTCTAAAAGGAACGTCTAAATCATAAAATTTTATTGATTGGTATCGAAACTTGAGAATCGTTCTCAAGCAAGAGAGAAGATCATATGTTTTAGAAGACCCTATCCGATCAACCTACTAGAATGATGAGGATGCCTATAACGATTGGCTGAAATACACTGAGGACTCCGTCCAAGTGTCTTGTCTCATGCTAGCGAGCATGACCCGGATCTCCAAAAGGAGTATGAACATCACGGAGCTTATGACATGAAACCCGCTGAAGGAAACGTTCCAACAGCAAGCAAGGTTGAGTGCTTCGAAACGGTTCGAGCACGCCATGCATGTCGTATAGACGACAACCAATCGGTTTCATCTTATGTACTTAAGATGAAAAGTCATATGACCGCCTCGAGAGGCTTAATTGTCTCTTCTTGAAGGAATTGGCCACGGATTGATCCTTAATGGCCTTACCAAGAAGTTCGAGACAATCGTGTTGAACTACAACATGAATGCTTGGGACCAAAGCATTGGTGAGCTTCACTCATGCTTAAAACGGCCGAGGCGGCCATGGGAAAAGGGTTTTACACCTTTCACCATCAATGAGGTGGGAACAAGAAAAGGCCTTATCCCGCATCCAAGCAAAGGTTGCCAAGGGTAAGGGACACGTTTGGGAAAGGAGGGGGTGGCAAGGCTGCCACCCAAACCACAAGAGAAGAAGCAAAAGGTTGCCACTAATGACCCATGCTTCAAGTGTGGGGAGATTGGACATTGGCAAGGAATTGTCCTGTCCATCTCCAAGAGATTGAAAGCAAAGAGGGATGCCGGGCAGACCTCAGGTACAATATATATGATTCATATTGATCTTATTGTTACATCTTCTAACACATGGTATTGGATACCGGATGTGGAACTCATATTTGCAATTTGTTGCAGGGGTTCAAAAGAAGTAGGGACTTCAGTCAAGGGGATGTTAGTCTCTTCATGGGCAATGGAACCAAGTCCAAGTTGAAGCTCGTGGGACAACATCCTAAACTTCCAAGTGGCTTGGATTTATTTTAAAGAATGTTTGTATGCTCCTAGTTTGACTAGGAACATTATTTCTGTATCCCAATTAAGACATTATGATATGTATTATCTTTGTTGAAAATGATATTCATGTTCTTAAATGATGTTCTATTTTCAAGCTATTCCCATTAATGGTATTTATGAATTGGTTCATGAAAATGCTTTAA